>ML783712.1:137711-179124 GCA_009831015.1 Picea engelmannii
AACACACTAATCCTCTAATACACTATGGTTGGCATTAACCCATTTCAGTCTGAACACAATCATGATTTAATATATTGACCCAATCCCATGAACCTAGTAACCCACTAGTCATATTTGATCATCGTTAACTATATTGACCATGGTTGATTCATGACCCCATGAACCACCTAACTATTTAATCCCACTGAACCCATCTCATAACCCGTTGACCCACTAACTTCATCGAAACATACCCAATAATCCATTAACTATGTAACCTACTAATCCCTTAACCCATGACCCTCCTATTACATTCACTATAGTAACCAACTAACCCTTCACCCTTATTGATGATATTGATCTCCGTTGACCATTGTTGACCATGATTGAGCATAATTCATCATGTTTGACTATATTTGACCATATTTAACATGGTTGACTCATATTGACCATCTTAATAACCTACACTTGTTCTAAAGCTGCAACTAGCACACTAGTTTCCATTACGGCTTAAGGAAGTTTTTCTCATGATACCATTTTACTACTCACTTGGCATCCAACCTCTCAAGTACTCAATGATCTGACACTGAAATTTTCATGATGGTCCCAAATAGATTCTAACCCTTTACACACTATAATCATTTACCCCTATAACTCATGACATGAAAATCACACCCTAAAACATTCTAACCACTAGCTACTATGACCCCAAAGCATTGTTATTATAGCAAACTTGTCGCAACATCCATCAAATGAAACATATTTATAGATTTTGTAACGTTTCAATTCCGACGTAAAAAAAACCTAAGTGACCGTTAGTATTTTGACTTGGTCAACATACTAAGGTGACCGTTGGAGAGGAAAACCTAGTTTCCAAAATGTCGCAATTGCGACATCAATCTTCACAAATGTGGCAAGAATGACGTCTATGTCACAAACGTGGCAAGAGAGACATTCTGGTGGAAAACGTGGCAAGAGAGATGTTAACATGGAAAGAGAGATGTCAACGTGGCAAGAGAGACGTCAATGTGGCAAGACTGATGTTATCAGGCAATACATTTTTTTTTTTTTAAATTTCCTCTATTTTGCGACAATATGGACAATTTTGTCTATAACGCCGCAAATCAAATGTCAGAATTTTTACAATATGTACTAGTGAAAGGATAACTCAGCGCATCCCCAGGTTGGTCACAGAGGAACAAAATATCAATCTAATCAAACCCATAACAAAGGAGGAAATCAACCGAGTGATTGAGGAGATGCCCAATAGAAAGGCCCCTGGCCCAGATGGCTTCACAGTGGAATTTTTCAAAGCATACTGGGAGGTTGTTAAACATGACGTTTATGGGGTGGTGGAAGACTCCATACATTCAAACTCCATCTTGAAAGCATTAAATGCCACAATGATCACTCTAATCTAAAAAAAAAATGAAGCAATGTAACAACCCTGGTTAAATAGTTGCATAGGGTTTATTAAGTATAATTAATTAGATAATCTAACTGTCCTAATATGTTTTAGTTAAACAATGATTATTTCTTAATAATATTAATTAATTAATTATTAATTAATTGTTCATATCTGTTGATGATTAATTAATTAATTAATTGACTCATTAAAGATTTGAGTAATAAATTAAAGGGGCTTAATAACTTTAAATTATTAATAATAAGACTTTACATATGCAGGGGGGAAATGAAGCATTACATGGAGGATAAGGTAATAAATGAAGGATAAGGTAATAAAGGCATGGGATAAGGTAATATTGGGGAGGATAAGGTAATTAACGGAGGATAGGGAGTCAGTGAATGGGGGGATATATGACGGGGAGGAGTCCGACGGGAGAGGGGAGAGGATTATGAAAAAAGGGGGAGGAAGAATTACTTGGGGAGGAGAGGACTGTATTTTTGGTTTGCATATTTTTTTGGTGTTGGGAGTTTGGTTTTGGAGTTTTGGTGAACCATTGCAGGGGGCACCAGGTTGCTGGGGGTTTTGGGCATGGGGCTCAAGATTCCTTACGGTATCCTGGAGCTAGGGAGCCAAACAAGCTACTCCTAGCTAGTTGGGTGGTTAGTCGGTTTGTGGAGGGTTTGGTCAAAGCAGCAGACTGGGCAAGGCAACAGGGAGGACAACCAGATAAGCGATAATTTAGCATCAAGAAGAGGTATTTTATTTATGAATTTGTTGAGTTATGTGATGATTTTGTAAATTATTAGCATGTTGTTCGTAAATTTAATTTATGCTACTTATATGTTGAAAGAAATTACTTTTTGTTGACGTAGAAGTAATCTTATCTGTTAAAATTTATGAGATTTTAATAGGCTAATTAAATTGAGGTCACTACACATGGTATTAGAGACTTAGTTTTAAATCTGGGCCCGAGGGCCAAGCTCAGACTCAAAGCTCCATCTCCACCTAACCTGTAGGCAATGCCCAAAAATAAATATCAGACACACGAATCAAAAGGCACCTGTTCTATTAATTTTCCCCTTTGAAAAATCTGCTAACAATAGAAAATTCAAACTTTGAGAATAATTATGGAAATTCCACTGTTCAATAGGTACAATGGCTACTAGATAAATATTTAAAATAATTCTTCTTATATGTTGTCCTATAAAGGAAGTAGAAGAAATCACTTCTTAAAAGTTTCGAGTCATAAAGTTCCAATAAACATAGATGCAAAACAATTGTCAATTTCAGTAAAAAGGAAACATTGACAAGGAAAGATGCATTGAGGACGTGGTGCAGCTCCTTACCTATAGGGAAATCTAAAAAGACATGCCGCGGGCTTGGAAAATAGAACATTGCAAGACAAAGTTCCTGATTTGAATATTGTATTTCTGAGAACTATATAGATAGGGAAAATTGACTAGTAAGTAATCCTTATGTACAACTTTAAAAAAAAAATACAAGCCTAATTATCCTGACACTAGGAGAGTAGGATACAGGGACCGATCAAAAATATATACACATATTAAAGTAAAAAGAAGTTTAATAAAAAAAAATGAAAAGCATACAGGTCACATATGTCCCAATGTGTCAAACATAGCAACACAGGGCACACATGCCTTAAATAGGGTGTGTCACTGTGTCATGTTCCCTAGCTTTAAGTTGGGACAACATGTAACATATCTACTCTATACATTATAAAAAATCAATATGGGCACTGGCAAACACTAGGAGATAAATCCTAGAAATCCACATCCACAAGAAGCAAGGGATTTGAAGATCAAAGAAAAACAATTAGACTTGATAAATAATGTTGAGATGAGGAAACAGATCACAGTTTCAAGTCAAGCCAGTCAGGCAAAGGAAGATGAAGCTAAACACTAGAACTAGAGGATTCAACAGTCATGTACCTGCTGCAATCACTGGTGAATATGGTGGTAGAATAGAGGAATATGAGTGAAACAAAGCACCGAAAGGGAATGGGCCACGACGAACAGGGCAGGAAACAGAACGCAAAATACCCACGAGCCAAGAGGAAGGATAAATCCACAATTCATTTACATTGCACCATGTGCCAAATCCACTACGCACCAAACAGAACGCCCATGCACCGAGCCACAGGGAGGAGCCGCAAGCAAACAAGGCAAATATAATAAACAACACTAAGCCTGTGAATAAAAAATAAAGAATAAAGAATGACTAAACCTGTGATCAATTGAATATGATTGCTTTCCTCAGGATTTCACTTTCTTCGGATCTACAATCTCTCTTTTCCATCCAAACACACCCTCGTTGCAAAATTTGTTCCATGAAGGAGTTGTCTGTGCACGGATTTGTAGATATGAAGGGTTTCTTTTTCTTCTCTGAAACTATCATTGTCCTCACCACCACAATCAACACCTGCAAAATAACAAAGATTAGTAAATGAAAACCTACAACACAACACACAGGTTAGCAACAACACTCATAACATCGGGTAGTGCACCCTTGCCAAAGCTAAGCCACCAAGGACATCCCAGAAGGGCACGACTATGTTGCGCTACACGGCCACAATCCAAACACCTAAGATGTTAGCATCTTCTGTAGTGGGGACAGAGAAAAATTTGGCAACCTCATCGAATGTGAGAGACTCGTCTCAACTGATTCGCTGGGGGGACATCCCAAGCTTTTCCATGTAATGATTCATAGCCGAGTCCTGAGGCATATTTATTCTTTAATTCAAGTCGATTTCCCTCCAAAGGTTTAGATACATGAAAAACCCAGCTCCTTCATTGCCCACAATAGATTTCGCATATTTCTTTCTTACCCACTTTGTGTGTGCTGAGTTAAACCCTGAACCCAAATTCCAAATGCATCTATGTGGTGTAGACTGCATAGAACATGAATAATTTGAGGGGAGTGGGAATCCTGTGTGTGCCTTGCAATCATACAAATCTGTCAAGATCTAAATTCCTTAAACATGTAATGCATGTTTTTATGCAAATATCTCCAGAAAACTCGAGACATCTAGTGCACTTGTATAGCGAAAACACAAGGCAACTCTCAAGACCGAGCCAATCGCGCAAAGAACACAACCAAAGCTCAGCACCAAAGTCAAAACTAGTGCTAAGCCACGACCAAGAGAGGAGCCTGGAAGAGGCATTTTCTCTTGCACTATACGTCAAGCCGAGTGCTTAGTCAAAATGAGACCAAACACTCAAGCACTGAGATGAATGGGAAAACCCTTACCAGAGTGAGAGAAGGCCATGGAGACCGACCGGGTAACCAGAGACCTCGCAAGAAGAAATGATCAACAAAAGAGGAATTAGGGTTACGACGATAGGGGTTAGGGTTTAGATAAGGAGGGCGCTAGGGGAAGCAGGGCGGGCACGTGGAATCCATGCGTGCCCACACCTTTTTTTTATTATTTATTATTTTATTTTTATATTATTTAAAATTTTCATATATATAATTTTTTAGTATAAAGTATAATTAATTAATTTTAATTTAGATAAAAAAATTCTAATAATTATAAAAAAAAATAATAAAAAAAACAAATAAAATTAATTAGAGTGTTTAGATTTAGTTTTTAAAAAAACATTTACTTATAAAAACAAAAAAAAAACGGGGAATATAGTAATAATAATATAATATATATATATATATATATATAAAGTAAAAAAATAAAAATAAATTTTGAAATGTTTTGGGTCCATGGGTTTTGAACCCACGACCACCCACCACCCAAGCCTTAAGAAACAACCAAACACCAACACGCCAAGGAAAGCGCATGAGTCAAGCATCGAAGGATAGCCTTAGACTCATTACTTCAACATTAGGTTGGAAGTCACCTTAATTAGTTGTAAACACAAAGTATAAGGACTTAGAACAAGATAAGGGGGAAGGGGGCTTCATGCGCGCTAGGAGGGTAACTTAGAGGAATTAGTGAGTGGGGTACAGTGCTAGCGTAACTACCAGGTGAAAGAGTCAATAGTTTTCTCAGGCGAAGAAATCAAGCTTAGATGCTTTATCCCTAACCTAGCCACCTCCCTTAAAGAGAGTAACATCTGTTTATAGACAAGTAAAGAAACACTTATGCCTAACCCTATTTTCTAGTTAATTTGCACAAATGTGAAACGTCCTTGAACTCACCCTTACAACTTTGGTTGATGCAGGTTAAATCATACATGATGGTTAGGACTCAAGGGAATCGAGGCAGAGGAGCATTGTCGCAGGCATCGCCAACACCGTCAGTGTCGCCGCCACCATTGCCAGAACTAGCTCTCATACCGCGCTCTTTGGAGGCCATAAATGAGACTTTAAAGGGGCAACAACCAGCAGGGATCGAAGTGGAACCCCCACCGTTTAGAACGGGTAATACAGAAGCATCAAGGGATTCAGGGGGAGGACCTCCACCCGAGGACATCACTAGAGAACTGCAGAAGATCTAACTTTCGGAGTTTGTCGAGGGTTGCGCCAGTGAACGCACAGAAGCCTAGTTGTAAGGCATGACAAGGTGTTTTTCCTTAAGGGACTATGCGTCCACCTCAAAGGAGAAGATAACGATTTTTCAATTAAGAGATAGCGCCTTGAACTGGTGGGGAAACCTAGAAAGACAACTGCGTCTTACCCTGGACACCGTATCTTGGGAACTTTTCAAGGAGAGGTTCCGAAGTAAATATCTGCCAGCTTACTATGAGGAACAACAGGTAGGAGCATTTCATGCTCTAGTACAGGGAAACATGACCGTAGAGGAATATGAGATTAGGTTTATGAAATTAGTCAAGTATGTTTCATATATGGATAACAACCAATGATAGGCAGAACGCTTTGCCTATGTGCTAAACCCTAAGATAAGGGCTATGGTGCGGATGTGCAAACTGTATTTAGTAACGAAAGCTGTGGAAAATGCGCGTTATGTGAAGGAACACATGAATTTAACCGGAGGTACGAGACCGACCTTTCCACATTGTCCTGAATTCATAGGGAAGGTCCCTAGGACATTTCCTAGGGGAGGGGGCTCAAGGCCACCTCCATATGGTAACAGAGTCGCGCCAAGGATAGTAGACGTAGAGATTTCAATGGTAGCAAGTGCAGCATCTCGTTCATCACCAACGACACAGACAGGTCCATGACCATCTCAGGGAATAGCTAGTAGGGGTAGGGGTTCCAAGGGAAGGAACTCAATTTAGAGATAGGCACATAACAGTGCGTAGGTTCAATCCTGTGTTACCTATTGGGGATGTGGAGGACCCCATTACTAGCGTGACTACCTAGAGTTGTAATCAATATTTGTGCATAGAGAAGGAAAGGCCCCGATGTGAAGAGCAAGTAGCAGCCACCAGATTTACGCAGTGGTTAATAATCGTCAGGCTGAACATCAATCCGCAGTGGTGGAGTCATCAGGTACGCTAAATCATATCAACGTTAAAATTGTATTTGAATCTGGTGCTACAGATAATTTCATTTCACCATATGCATTAGAAAAGAGTGGGTTGGCAGCCTACGAGCACGATGACTTTAAACAAGTCAAGATGGCTTTGGGGGAAAAACAAGTGGTAGGACCTAGCATTGATAATTGTATAGTAGACCTGGGAGTGTGTACTACCAGGTTGAAGGTATACATCACTGCTCTCAGGGCGTACGACCTAATCATTGGAATGGATTGGTTAGAAGCTCATCGAGCTTTGGTAGATTGTTTTTCAAAAAGGGTGCTTTGTGTCGACGATGAAGGAAGACCAATAGAGATCTAGGGGGTACAGAGGAAGTTGTCATTATGATTTATCTCAATTATAAAGGTTAAGCGATGCTTGAGGCAAGGGTGTCGACTATATGTAGTGGAAGCAGTGAATGAAAGGAAGGGACCCTCATTAGATCAGTACCCAGTATTGTCAAAATTTATGGATGTTTTTCCGAACAAGTTACCAGGGTTACCTCCTGAGAGGGAGCTTGATTTTACTATTGAGCTAAAATCTAGTGTAGAACCAATTTCCAAAACTCCGTATCAGATGACAGTGCCAAAACTTTGTGATTTGCAAATGCAGTTGAAAGAGTTACTGGACTTAGGGCTAATAAGGCCCAGTGTCTCACCTTGGGGTGAACTAATAATTTTTGTAAAGAAGAAGGATGGTTCCTTACAATTATGTATAGACTATAGGGACTTGAACCGTGCTACAGTGAAAAATAGGTACCCAATGCCGCAAAAAGATGACCTCTTTGATCAGATTAAAGGAGCAGCAGTATTCTCAAAGATCGATTTGTGATCAGGGTATCACCAATTAAGGATTAAGGAAGGCAATATCCAAAAAACCGCCTTTCAAACTCGGTTTGGGCATTACGAGTTTGTCGTAGTACCTTTCGGATTGACCAATGTGCGAGTAGTATTCATGAGCCTCATGAACGACATATTCCAGAAGTACTTAGACGGTTTTGTACAAGTCTTTCTCGATGACATCCTCATCTATTCCAAGAACAAAAGAGAACATGAGGAACACTTGCGAGTGGTTTTGTCCTTCCTTAGGGAGAAATTTTTTTATGGGAAGTTGTCGAAGTGTTCCTTCTTTTAGAAAGAGATCCACTATTTAGGTCATATCATTTCCGGTGAAGGAATCCCTATGGACCCAGAAAAGGTAAAGGCCATTATGGAGTGGCCAGTGCCGAAAAATGCCCATGAGGTGAGAAGCTTCATGGGGCTAGTAGGTTATTATTGGAGATTTGTGGAAGGATTCTCTAAAATAGTGAAACCCATCACCACTTTGTAGCGCAAGGGGGTCAGGTATGAATGGATGGAAGAATGTGATAGTGCATTCATTGAGCTTAAGAGGTTACAAACTAGTGTGCCAATTCTACGAGTGCCAGATATGGAAAAGGACTTCACAGTCTACACGGATGCCTTGAAGCAAGGGTTGGGGGGCGTGTTAATGCAGGATGGAGGAGTGACAGCTTATGCATCAAGCAAGTTGAAGAAACACGAAGAGATATATGTGACTTATGATTTAGAGTTGGCATCTGTAATGATAGCTCTGAAATTGTGGACACACTATCTTGTGGAGTGAAACTTTGATCTCAAAATGGACCATCAAAGTCTAAAACATCTCTTCACGCAAAGGGATCTAAATGCCAGGCAAGGGTGATGGAGTGAGTTTATGAGTGAGTACGATTTTGGTATTTCATACATCAAGGGAAAGGAAAATGTGGACGCAGATGCCTTGAGTAGGAGACCATGTGTCATCTCCTTGGTACCCTTAAAGGTCAATCTGAGGGAACATGTGTTGACGCAACTCCAAGGAGACAGTCGATATTTACAGGTTACTTCAAACCTCCAGAGTGGGAGGAAATTAGATCCAAAGTATGAAGGATATAGTCTGGAAGCAGATGAACTATTGAGATATAGGGGAAGGATGTACATCCCTGAAAATGGGGATATTCGAAGCATCATACTGAAGGAAGCCCATGGAGCACTTTATTGTGCACATCCGGGTGTGAAGAAGATGTACGCAGACATGAGGAAACTTTTCTTCTAGGCAGGCATGAAGCACGATGTAGTCCATTTTGTCACCAAATTCCTAGAGTGTTAACAAGTGAAAGATGAACAACATCACCCGACAAGCCTCTTACAACCACATGATGTTCCTATGTCCAAGTGGGAAGTCATCTCTATGGATTTTGTTGTGGGGTTGCCACTCACATCTCATAGACACAATGCCATTCTTGTGATAGTGGATAAGTTAACCAAGAGTTCTCATTTTATTTCGGTTAGAGACACTTATGATGTCACTGATGTGGCACGTGTGTTTGTAAGCGAGGTTATCTGTTTGCACAAGATACCTAAGAAGATCATTTCAGATAGGGACTCTAGATTCACCTCTAGGTTTTGGATAAGTTTGCAGTCAGCGTTGGGGACTCAGTTGAACTTAAGCACAACTTATCATCCTGAAACACATGGGAAAACTGAGAGAGTAAATCAAGTCATGGAAGACATGCTTAGGATGTATGTCATGGATAATCAAACCCAGTGGGAGAAGTACCTACCTTTGGTAGAGTTTGCCTACAATAATAGTTTTCATAGCTCCATCGGAATGCCACCCTACGAAGCTTTGTATGGAAGGCCATGCTGAACGCCATTGAGTTGGGAAATATTATAAGAACGAGTAATAGTTGGGCCAGAATTGATTCAAGAGATGGAGGAACATGTGATTTAGATTAGGCAGAGACTAAAGGAAGCATTGGATAGGCATAAAAGTTATGCAGATGGACACAAGACCGACCGAATTTATGAAGTGGGAGACCATGTTTTCATTCGTATCAGGCCTAATAAGAGTACCATATGGTTCAAGAAGGGGACAAAGTTGTCACCTCGATTTATATGACCGTTCAGAATCCAAGAGAAAATTGGACCCGTTGTCTATCGTCTCGTACTTCCACCCCACTTGCATAAAACTCATAACGTTTTTCATGTATCTGTTTTACGTCATTATGTTGCTGATGAATCACATAAACTAAATTGGAAGGAATTGTAGTTATCAGACATGGGAACTCTTGCAGTAGAACCATTAGGCATATTGGACCGTAGAGTCCGACAGCTCAAGAACCATCTGGTAGACCAAGTTAAGGTCCAATGGGACAAGTATAGTCCAGGATCGTTACTTGGGAAGACGCCGAGACACTATGACGAGACTATCCCTCACTTTTTTTGACCACCTCGAGAATATGCTTCTCGAAGGTTGGGTGTATGTAACACCACCTTTTGACTTAGACAACCAGGATTACCTGAGGCCTACACTTTTATTTTCTATTATAGTGAAACTATTAAATGATACACTTAAAATTTTAAGACGTATGAACCTTTATGAATGTTTAAATATATTTGGATAATGATGGAAATGATGCAATCTACTATGTGAATGTGAATTTTATGAATGTTTAAATGTTATTGATGATGATGGATATGATGCGATCTACTATGTGAATGTAAATTTTATGAATGTTTAAATGTTATTGATGATGATGGATATGATGCGATATATTGTGTGACTGAGAATCCTATGAAGGTTTAAATGCTATTAGAATGATGATGGGATATGATGCAATCTATTTGGTAAATGATAATTTTATGAATGGGTGTTGAAATTGAATTATGGGATATTATGACATCTATTTCTAACTTGAAAACTTTGATGTTAAGTTGTTGGTACACAGATACCGAATTGAAATGATGATTGTATGCAATTACATGATGATAATGCATAGAAATTTATGAGTTTTTGTTACAGACTAATCTGCAGGTTATGGGCTATGAAATAGCCAAGTGATAAGGATTATGAAAGTGGATGTCATGACCACTAGTCGAGAAACATTATGGTATGAATCTTTGTATGTGAAATTATATTTTTTTTTTATGTCTGGAGGAATCAACAACTAGTTGGGCACGTGCTCATGTTACACGTGGCCGTGTTATCCAACTACTACCACTATAACCTCCAGGTGTGCCCACGAGGCCCCATACGTGGCACACATTGTAAGTCGGGGGGAGTTGAACTCGAAACCTCATGGAACTTCATTTTCACGGAACTTGCCAATTGAGTTGCCCCCCCAGGGGTATGTGAAATTATATTGGTTTCGATGCATTGCTATGATATGTGGACCAGCGCAGGATTTTAGGTGATGAGACTGCCCAAAACTGAATAAACAATGACAAAACTCCCAGCAACATGGTGCCACTGTATATTCCATTGTAGGGTGTGGACCCTAGCTATGATTAGGAGGGGTGGAGGCATTTCCCACCGTGTATCCTCCAAAACCTGAAGTCATGGGAGGATGGTGTTAGCTCATGCTCCCCTAGACATGTGATGATGACTGTCAGTTGCATGATGGGGAAGCTTGGTCGAGATAGTGACACTTCCGCTTACAGGTTCTAATTGGAGTTAGGTCAATATAGTTGACGCTCCAAGATAGTCCAGCAGAGGAAGGATAGGAATGAAGATGGAAGTAAGTTAGGGAGGAAGGATGAGTAGAAATAGTTGAGAAAGTATGGAGATTTGTCTTATGGTGGAATTTATTGTTTTTCCCTTCTAAAAAAAAAAAAAGAGAGAGAAAATGTGTATATATGAATATTCATAATTACGTAACTAAACCACAGTTGTCTAAATAAAATTGTTGAACTAGATAATTGTAATTTAAGGATTTCACAAACATTTGATTGGTTTATTGTCTTTTATAAAAGAATAGTCTTGTTGATTGGATTGGATGCATACATAAATTACTATAAGGCTGATAGTTATTGATTATTAGTACATGCACGAGACTTGCATGTACTAGCTACACATGCATTTCTTGCGCATGTACACTAGTATGAATGAGTTTCTTGGCTTACTTACTAATAATGCCGGTTAATTGTTATGAATGTGTGAACCATGTTTCTTTTCCTTTGTATCATGAAATACCTTAACTTCGGGACGAAGTTTCCTGAAGGGTGGGTGTATGTAACAACCCTGGTTAAATAGTTGCATAGGGTTTATTAAGTATAATTAATTAGATAATCTAACCGTCCTAATATGTTTTAGTTAAACAATGATTATTTCTTAATAATTTTAATTCATTAATTATTTATTAATTAATTGTTCATATATGTTGACGATTAATTAATTAATTAATTGACTCATTAAAGATTTGAGTAATAAATTAAAGGGGATTAATAACTTTAAATTATTAATAATAAGACTTTACGTATGCAGGGGGGAAATGAAGCATTAAATGGAGGATAAGGTAATAAAGGCATGGGATAAGGTAATAATGGGGAGGATAAGGTAATTAATGGAGGATAGGGAGTCGATGAATGGGGGGAGATATGACGGGGAGGAGTCCGACGTGAGAGGATTATGAAAAAAGGGGGAGGAAGAATTACTTGGGGAGGAGAGGATTGTATTTCTGGTTTGCATATTTTTCTGGTGTTGGGAGTTTGGTTTTGGAGTTTTGGTGAACCATTGTAGGGGGCACTGGGTTATTGGGGGTTTTGGGCATGAGGGTCAGGATTCCTTACGGTATCTTGGAGCTAGGGAGCCAGACAAGCTACTCCTAGCTGGCTGGGTGGTTAGTAGGTTTGGGCAGGGTTTGGTCAAAGCAACAGACTGGGAAAGGAAACAGGGACGACAACCAGATAAGCGAGAGTTTAGCATCAGGAAGAGGTATTTTATTTATGAATCTGTTGAGTTATGTGATGATTATGTAAATTATTAGCATGTTGTTCATAAAATTAATTTATGCTACTTATATGCTGAAAGAAATCACTTATTTCTTACGTAGAAGTAATCTTATCTATTAAAATTTATGAGATTTCAATAGGCTATTCAATTGAGTTCACTACAAGCAAGGACCCCAAATCGCTATAGGCTGATAGCTTTATGCAATGTCGTTTACAATATAATCTCCAAAGTCATAGCCAATATAATGAAACCACTCCTACCCACTTTGATTTCACAGGATCAAGCGAGTTTTGTAGAAGGAAGACAAATAATGGACAACATCATCCATGCCCATGAGCTTATACACAGGCTAAAAATCCAAAGGAGAGGAGGGATGATAATCCAACTTGACCTAGCGAAGGTTTAAGACAAGATTAGATGGCACTATATGGCCAAAATTTTGGAATCCTTTAGGTTTGAACAACACTGGATCAACTGGATTGTCAATCTAGTCTCAACGACAAGATACTCTCTCCCAATTAATGGAGCCCCAACAAAACACTTATGGCCTTCAAGAGGCATCAAACAAGGAGACCTGTTTTCCCCCTTCCTATTCATTCTGATGATGGAAGGGCTCAGCAGAACCATAAAATATGCAACTGCAGCTAGGGAACTAAAAGGAATCAAACCTTTTGAATATTTTCCAACCTCCACACACCAAAAGTTCATTGATGACACCCTACTTCATGGCACACCCATGGTCAAGGAAGAAAAAAACTATAAAAGAATCTTAGAAGAATTTGGGGAAGCCTCAGGGGCAGAGATCAACCACTCCAAATCCATGATCTATTTCTTCAACACTAATCCTACAACTTAAAGAAACCTAGCCAACATTCTAGGGTTTGAATGCAAGACGCTCCCAACGAAATACTTGGGAATTCCCTTGACTAACAGTGCTTGTAAAATGGCAACGTGGTAAGGAGTGATAAAAAAACTACAGGAGAGGGTAAAAAATTAGACTTACAGAGCTCTCAACCAAAAGGGAGTCTTATCCTTACCAAAGAATTTATACAAGCAATTTCGACGTATATGATGTCAGTGCTACCCCGCCCAAAGAAATACTACAAAATATAAGAGCCATTCAAAGATATTTCCTATGGCGAGGTGTTAAAAATAAAAAGAAATGGGTCGTGGTAGCCTAGGATAACGTTTGTAGACCAAAAGGAAAAGGTGGCCTGAGGTTACAGGACCCACAGGTAACTAACGAATACTATAGGGAAAAAATCTGGTGGATATGGGTCAAGGACAAATCAATACCATGGGAAAACCTCTAGAAGGCCAAGTATGCCCCGAACATCAACAATCAAGACTAAATTTCAATCATGGGAACAAGGGAGGGATCAACCATCTGGAATCTCTCCTGGCACACGATGAACTCGATTCATAAACACATCTTTTGGGAAGTCATAAATGGTCAAACTGCTAGATTCTGGGAGGATGCGTGGCAACAGGAACCCAAAATGGAAAATTCGGACAGGGAGGAGCTCCAACAGGAAATGATAGTGAAAGGAAAAATATAATTCCATCACTACTGGAAGTCAATAAATTATAGTGATAGATGTAGGACCTGGGACAAAATCAATCCATAAAATAGAGATTGTATCACAACTCTAGCGAAAGAGGTGGAAGAGGAATTGGGTAAAAGGAAAATTGTAGTCTTAGAGGATGAGGACCATTTAACACGGGGAAGGGAAAATGGTGGTGAATTAAACTTAAGAGAAGTAGGGTATTACATCCTAGACCATGATCAAGAGGACCCAATGAAACAGTGGGGAAAGATCTGGAGTAGCCCCCAATGGCCAAAAATCAAAATGTTCGAATGGTTAGTTCTCCACAGTTGAATTCTAACCTGGGAAAACATCAGGAAAATGGGTTATATAGGCCCTTCTCATTGCCACCTCTATGAATCTAAGGAGGAAACAACCAATCATCTCCTCAATGAGTGAAGTTACACAATAGATCTATGGGACTAGGTGACAAGCATCTATCGACATTCCAATAGAATCTGGGGCAACATCAGCGGAACCATCAACAATTGGAATGAGAGTTACAACAAAAGTGAAATGGTGAACCTCTGTAGGAATCTAATGCTAGGGATGATCATCTAGGGAATATGGAAGGACAGGAATCGACGCATCTTCAAGAATGAAAGCCTACCGAAAGGAAAGCTCTAGGATGCAATTATCTCACAAATAAGAGAAACGGTGTAGAGTTGCAACTACAAGAAGGAAACAATGCAACTCACAGATCAGGACTCCCACGTATCGGAGTTTTTTAACCTAAAATATGGGCACAACAACACAACAGTAGAGTGGGAACTGCAACTCCAACTAGGAGACTACAATTGGATCCCCCCTCCATTAGGGTTCCTCCAATTAAATTTTGGCATGGTGGAAAAAGGAAACCCAGGAGTGGAAGGAATGGGAGGGTTGATCAAAGATAGTGGTGGTAACATCATCCAGATGTATGTAGGGAGTATGGGAAAATCAACCAACAATGCAGCAGAATTTGAAGCTCTGGAGCTTCGTCTTGAAATCCTAAGGTGCGAAAGGATAAAAAACACTATAGTGGAAGGCGACTCTACCCTGGTCATCAAAATGATGAAGAGAATCCATAATGGTACTAGAGTGGGAAAGGTTCAAACACAATGGTGCCTGGCACTCTCCCTACAAAAAATCCATGATCATCTGAAAACTATGAACACAATGGAGTTGCACTAGGTCCACAGGTCAGCGACTGGCCTAGCAGACAGACTAGCCAATGAGGGGGTTGGCAAGGAAGGTTCCGAACTAGACATTAACTGGATCAGCCTCCCAAATGGAAAACTTAGAATAGACTACAGCCACCTAGAAACAAAATATCATGAAGGTAGGTTAAGCAAGAAAGGTCACATCAAGAAGGGCAGTGAAAGACCTGGCGGTAGGCACCTAGGACCCAGGAAGGATATTGTTTTCAAACACTCAGTCACCAATGACCATGCAAGATCAGTGTAAACAGTCGGAGGTGGTATGGAAGCAAGACTCTTGTGACATAAATAATTATGGGTAAAGCACATGGGAAAGTACAGATGGAAAACCACATGCAACAAGTGACGTAAGGCATGAAGGAGTGATATGGTTCAGAATCAATCCTCGAGTTCAAAGTATAAGTACAGAGTGAAACACAGTAGGATCTCAAGCGAGCAGGGGTAGGTACCTGCATAGGGATAAAGGGAATGTCATCATGATCATATGAGCCACCACCGGGAAAAAGGACGGGAGGGATCACCACTACGGACAAGCCATGATAGGAAGGACAAGTGTTGGCCCTTGACCAAGTTTTGGGAGATTCTTGGTCACATTGACCTATTTTGGACTTCGACAACGTGTTGAAGGAGGAGTGCAAGATCAAGTGGAGATCACGCGATCTCGGCCGCTTTTGGGGTTTTTTGGATTATGTAATGGGATTGGGATGTCATCCCATGGGTTTATCCATGCTTAGGCCTATTTTTTAATGTATAAATAGATGTCTAGGAAATGTAAGGGAGGGCATGCATGTGATGTTAGGCTGCTAGTCAAATGTAAATGTATGCTAAGGGAAAGTAGGGCCTGTAAGTGCTTTGTGCATGACTGCAAGAGATTTGCAAAGCTAAGTGCAAGTGGTTGTAACAGACGGTGGAAGGATTTGTGTTGTAACGCAAGGAAGAATGATATATCAAGCTGCGCATATCCTCTGTCCTATGCAGAGAAGGGTTTCAAGGCTCTGTGCATGTAACCTGTTGAAGAAGATAATAAAGAAGAAGAGTTGGTGGATGTAGCCCCAGGGTGGGGGTGAACCACGTAAATACTTTGTTACTCTGCTCCGTGTGATGTTCTGATGCATTTATATGTTATTTTCTAAGTGCTTTGAGATGATTAGATAGATATTCTTATGCTTAGTGCTACTGATATGTGATAACATTAGAGCTGATCTACTTGAATATTCTTAGTGCTTGATCTGCTATATCTAATCTATTAACCTATGCTAAGTGCTTAAATACATTAGATTAGTGTGAATGTTGTGAATATCTATTTTATCAACGAAGTGGATATTGATTGCATATTGAGGAACTGATGGTGCTAAGTGATTTATTAAGTATTACAATCACAGATCTGTGTCCCAACTAAGGTTGCATACACTTGAGTCCTGCAACCACCCTTGCCTCTATCTCAGGTGAGACTTCATCTGCTTCGCAGGTGTTTCCGAAAGGGTCGATAGATAGGGTTTTGTTGGTGTGTTGTTGGTGTGTTGAACCCTGGGTATACCCCTGTGCCAACAAATGGTTCCGTTCCCGGGACTTGAAACTGTGATTGTTGGGAACTAAGGAAGAAGAAGCTTTGTGAAAATATTTGACTTGAAACTATGAAGCTCTATGTGTAGATTTGTTGCCCTAGCATGCAACATTTCACTTGACATGTGAAGGTTTTTTCCAAGAAAAGAGGTCAGATTTGGAGAAAATATGTAAGATCTGTAATCTCTATGCTTTGATAAAGGTAAGAATAGTAGGAAAATTTCTAGATCTAAAAGCTTTGTACTCTGTAAAAGTAAGATAAGTGAAATTTTTTGTTTCTAGAGTATGGATCTAGGTATGTTTGATAGATTTTATCCTAGCTTAAAAACAAGGGAACTAATAGATGAAGGAACATTTGATATTAGTAGATCTGATAAGAATAGTGAAAGATATGTTATACATATGGATAGAAAGAATGTTTGGACTAATAAATGGATGAAAGACCCTAGAAAGAATTTTTTGTAGGTTAGCTCCTATGATCCGAGCATGGAGTACAAGAGAAGGTGGGGATCATTTAAAAGAAAGAGAGGATTAACCCTTTGTTATAGTTGTAGAAGACCGAGACATATTTCTAGGAAATGCCCTGGGAGAATACCTAGTTGTGTTTGTTGCAGAGATATGTATCATGAACAATTGGATTTCCCTAGAATGATTGCTAAGCTTGAAAGAATGAATCTGAATCAAGAAAAACCTAAAGCAAATACAAAAACTATGGTAGAACCCCAGAAATAATCAGAGAAATCATTGATACAGATAAAATAAACCCTAAATGACCACCGGCATGTTAGATTATCAAAGATATTTAAAGAAAAAAAATGCATCGAAGCAAGAATAGGAGACTTCGATATTGACTTTGTTCTAGATGAAGAAGCACAAGTGAATATCATGATAGAGAGAACTTGGGAAGCTATAGGGAGGCCTACTATGACTCCCTCATTAGGAGGAATAGGGTTATTTAGAGGAAAATTGGTAAACCTATGTGGAAATCTCACTCAGATATCTATGAATGCCAATGGAACTTAGACAGAATAAGATTTTGATATTATTAAATTTATTGAGGATAGTGACCCATTTACCATGTTACTAGGAAAACCTTTGATTGATAGAGATTGATCCAAATGAAAGGAAGAAGAAGAAGTTTTGGAGAAGAAGAAACAAGAGTTAAAATATTCTGTGACTAGAAGGATCACACACTTGATTGAAGAGCAGGAGAACAGATCGAAGATATTTAAAACTAGAGGCCCAGATGTCGAAGCTGCAAGAACATTAGAGGACTCACTGAATACTGAAGTACCTACCCCAGATAAAGAAGAGGCATTACCCCTTAATCCTAGGAAAGAATCTCAACAGTGCGCAGTGACTATGTCAAAAGAACATAAGAATTAGAATGAAAAAGGAACACCAAGACAAAGCTCACTAGAAACAAGGCTAGGAAGTTAAGTAAGAAGAGGGCTAGTATTGAAAAGTTACAGAAGGTTCCATAGGGAACTTCACAGAAAGAAAATTTGCAGAATTGGAGCTTCATCAGGATATCAGAACAACGACACATGGCACTTTGCCATGGTGAAGCAATATAGCCTTTGGGAACATTATAATTGTTCGATCGATGCTCTGAATGGATAGAAAGACATTTGTGGTGAGACAGCTCAACACCAGACCATTGGACCACACCATAATGGACATAACAAGAGATAATGAGGCTTAATACCCATTACAAGTGAATCATTTTCGAGTTACCTATTTATCTCATTGCACCACACACCGATAACACTTTTGCTAACCAAGAGTTTGAGCCCGCAGACTAAGTGAATTGTATATAGTGATCATTGCACTCTTGTTGTTTATTCTAGTACATTTTCTAAGTTAATTTGACCTCGATCTAATTAATACCGAGCACATATGTCCGATGAGATCAACACAGTCGAAGAATCAGTGAAAAAAGTACTCCTCGACTTGATGACTGAAAGAGTGATGTCAGAGAGAGGATTTTCTATAGGTATACAAGCATCATCGATGAGAGGACTATCAACCTCTTTGTCCATTACTTGAGTCGGACCATCCCGACCAGCAGATGAAAAGCGAACCAAGCACAAGGATGATCTCGTGAATGCTAAACTAATCTCGAGCATATTACCCACCTATCTACCACCTCTGAGCAGTGCTATAAATCGAGACAGTGTACCCATAGACTTTGAGTATGCCTTGATTACTGTGTACCTCCCGAAAGGGTTATGCCCAATTCGCACAGACCAAGAAAATATTGCAGCGTTGAAGTTTAGCGACTTCAAACTCGGCGACAGGTAAGTCTACAACATGCTATCCCCACATAAGTACCTGACCAGAACAAAGGGAAATAATTCAAAGATCATTCGTCATTCATGGACTATGAACCTCACACAGTCCACACTGCTCAAAGTCATAAAGATTCCTCACTTGGGAAGACACCAAGAGGTGAATGCATGTGTCAAACTGATGTTGTCCTATTACCATAGAGGATACTTGTGGTCAAACTTCCATATAATAGTTGATTCGACGTTGATCAATCAGATCATATGGCTGAGTGTGCAAGGTCCTGGCCCATAGGATTTCTATCCCGAAAAAACCATGGATCGCGCTCTAGATCAAAGGATAAAGGACACCTACAGTGATGTCGAGAAGGGAATGTGAGGCTACAAGGTAGCTTCTATCCAGAGTGGCACAGTGCACCTCACCTATTAATTGATCGCAAGAAAGTTAGTTCGCAAGAACAGACCTACCCAAGTCATTGGTTTTGTAGTCGACCTTGTAGGGAAGTGTGCAGAGGGCCTACAAATGAATTGGGTGAAGTACCTAGTCAACCAATTAGAACTTGACTACAGAGAAGCCCAGGATCAAGGGTATGAATTTAATTTCAACTGGCTATTGATCCTGATCACTTTCATTGCCTAGGAGATGTTGGAAGGTGCGACCATACCAAACATCAAGCCCTTTGAAAATCTGTTCGCGAAGTTCAGTACACTATGGTATTCCAGTGACATGAATAAGCAATGGCAGTCAAATTCCATGTTCCATACATACTACAATTAGTTGAATACAACCATCCAATCCAAGCCTTGTATGACTCTAAATACTTTACAGAGGTTCCGACCTTTGATGAAATTCAACGCTAATCGAAGTTTTATTTAGATTACAATGTGCATCGATGAACATAAGAAACAACTACAGTCATACTACAAACTGATGGAGGAGGACTTGGAGGATATCACCAGGGAATGGTTGGCAGACCTGCTTATTCAACAAGACCCTGCATAGATATCTGACATAGACAGCCCAAAAAATCCAAAGGATACACCCAGACCTAGAAAAACAAAAAAGAGTGACGAAGTACAAGATTTAAGGAGTGCCCCGGTGAAGATTGCTTCCATGTCGCCAACATAAGGGGGTGATGGTGAAGAGATAGATGGAATAGAGGCTGAATAAAGGAGAGGCAAAGTAACACCTCCTAGAGAGGAGGAGGAATCCTCGATGAAAAGCAAGGTTTCCCCCTCGAAGCCTTCCTCCCAGAAGAAATCGAAAGAATCCATGACCAAAATGTAGAATATCCTCACCCCATATGACCTTGATTTCATCGTAGCATCCTTGAATGATGCTTCACTGGAGATAGTAGAGAAGTAAGAGGCTAAGAATGAGGAGATGTACAATTGAATTGAGGTTGAACTTCAAAGGGTGTAGTAGGCACTACAGTCCAGCCACGCAGTTTCCACTACGCCTCTACCATTAGGAACACCAGAAGTGGGATATGATCCATCTCAACTCCACTGAATCACTGATACAGTTGAAGCTCACCTTCGATGAGCACAAGAAGAAAAAGAGCAAGACACCCAGGCTTTAACACAAGTACAAGGAGTCCTTCTAGAGCAACGCAGTACTGCAGAATGGGAAAATCTTTCTCTCCAAGTGTAGTGGCATTAAGAAAAAGCACAACTACAACAATGAAAGAAATAGTTGCTCATAGAGCAACTCAAAGTAAAGGAAATGGTCAACATAGCACTTGAAGAAGTGATCCAATAGCTACAACAATGCATCACAGATTTGGAACTACACACAGTGCCCGAAGCCCCACAAGACGTAAGGGACCTAAGAGAAGCAATTGCATGCAGCACAGTTGATAGACTAAAATATCTTGCACTGAAATGCAAGCAGTTGAGTAACCACAATGCCCAAACATATGAGAACCTCGCCGAGAATCCAAAGTTAAAGGAATTGGAGTCACAACTCTAGGAAGCGAAGCATAACATAGAAACACTACAGGCACAGCTGAAGGCCCTGTCGGCCATATAAAGAATGAAGCAGTCTCAAGAGAAATGCACTGCCCAGAAGAAGATCCATACGATTCAAAGAAAAGTTATGGAAGTAACTCAATGACTCCAACCAGTACAAGATAAGGCATGCCAACTATTCATAGAGGTTGAAAGTCGAGGAGAAGAGCTAGAACAGTTCAAAGCAGCTCAACACAGCAGGTCGAAGCAGCTTGAGGCATTTGAGGCAGAACTAGTCAGACCAGAGTGACTTGGGACGAGTCACAGGTGAGTGTTGGGGGCCTATTGGCCCTTGACCAAGTTTTGGGAGATTCTTGTTCATGTTGACCTATTTTACACTTCGACCACCTGTCGAAGGAGGAGCGCAAGATGAAGCAGAGATCACGGGATCTCGGCCCCTTTTTGGGTTTTTGGGATTATGTAATGGGATTGGGATGTCGGCCCATGGTTTTACCCATGCTTAGGCCTATTTTTTAATGTATAAATAGATGTCTATGCAATGTAAGGGAGGGAATCTATGTGATGTTAGGCCACTAGTCAAATGTAAATGTATGCTAAGTGCAAGTAGGGCCTGTAAGTGCTTCGTGCATGACTGTAAGAGATTTGTAGAGCTAAGTGCAAGTGGTTGTAACATATGATGGAAGGCTTTGTGTTGTAACGTAAGGAAGAAGGATCTAGCGAGATGTGCAAATCCTCCGTCCTATGCAGAGAAGGGTTCTCAGGCTCTGTGCATGTAACCCGTTGAATAAGATTTTTTGGATGTAGCCCCAGGGTGGGGGTGAAGCACGTAAATACTGGGTTACTCTGCTCTGTGTGATGTTCTGATGCATTTATATGTTATTTTATAAGTGCTCTAAGATGATTAGATAGATATGATTATTCTTAGTGCTACCTATATGTGAGAACACTAGATCTGATCTACTTGAATATTCGTAGTGCTTGATCTGCTAGATCTGATCTATTTACCTATGCTAAGTGCTTAAATACGTTCAATTAGTGTGAATGTTGTGAAGCTCTTTTTTATCAGTGAAGTGGATATTGATTTCATATTGAGGAACTGATGGTGCTAAGTTCTTTATTAAGTAGTACAATCACAGATCTATGTCCTAGCTAAGGTTGTAGACACTTGAGTCCCACAACCACTGTTTCCTCTACCTCGGGTGAGACTTCACCATCTTCGTACGTGTTGTCGAAAGGGATAGTAGTTAGGGTTTTGTTGGTACATTTTTGTAGCATTGAACCTTGGGTCTGCCCTTGTGCCAACAACAAGATCGCAGTAGTAATAGTCGCAAACAAAAGGAGTGAAACTATAGGGTCTATCATATATACAAGTGCAGGGAAAGGAAGAATCCTTGTGAAGTCAGGTACAAGTTGAGTAACCAACAAATGAGTTGTGACAGACCAAGCGAGATGGTGAGAAATGAAGTGAACACATAGGAACAGGAATCCCCTTGGAAAGGAATTTTTGAATAGTCCATGATGGGTGTTAAGAATGGAGAAGGTGGGAAAATATACGGAGGGAACCTTCCAAACTCTGGTTGCGCCGAAAGGAAAAGTGGCCATCACCCGTTGGGAAAAGGAAATCAACCAAAAATGCAAAGGAAAAGATTTGGATGCACTAGCACATGAAGCAGACTAGGTAACTAATCTAGGGACCATGTAGCCTAGGGAAACCCTCTACCATAAAACAATGGAGATGGTGTGGCTAACTAAGATGATGATTGACAAAGTGAGTTCGAAAATGGAAGATGCCAGAAGGGAGGATAACATGGATCATAAGAAAATGCTGGAAGAAATCTTGAGTCACCTCAGTAGTCTGGAAACTATTACCAAATTGTTAGTTGAGGTAAAAAAGGATTAGAAATCCAATATGGAGTAGTTAGCTGCTCAATTTCACCTCTATCTGCACTATGTCCATCACATGGACATCACACCAACTAATGGACACAGTGCGCCAACCCACATCAGGAACACTTGCACGATCTCCCTGAAGGAGGATAACAAGAGCCGGGTGGATCACGGGAAGAAACACATCATTTCCCTGGATGAGTGAATGGTTAGTCGAATGGTAAGTTCGACCACTAGCCTCTCAGGCCTAGTGCGTTGTCTTCACATCTATTTTTTATGTCCATTTTTCTTTTCCTTTTCAAACTAGGTATGGTGGGATTGACTTGGTTTCCCCTGGTGGCAGACCAGTCCCACCCCTCGTATATATTAGTAAGTGCAACTTAGGAACCCCTGTTCTGGTTTCCTACTAGGTAAGACAGGAGGCCCCCCTTTTTTGTATCATAATCTATTTTGTAGTAATACAACTTCTTACACTCATATACAAAAAAAAAACTGACTGTTACATATTTCGGTGTATCTATTATGGAAGTTGAGGGAATGACTATAGTGAATATACTACCTATGTTTCATTGTTTGTTTTATATTTGTTGAGTGCTATATTAATACATATTTTCCATAACATATTACAATGTAATATGTCATAACATGTATTACTATAACATATTACATTGTAATATGTTATAACATATTATAATTTTGTAACATATGCACTGATATTAAAATTGAAAACAGATATTATCTGAATTATAACATATGGATATATATTAAAACATATGTACAGACATTATACACATGCACGGATATTAAAATTGAAAACAAACTTTAAACTGTAAAATGTAAACTACGAAATGTATTTAAAACTGTTCTTTCTTCTAACTTTGTAAATGAGGCTTTGACATGAAATATTGGTCCATCTTTTATCAATTTTTCTATCACTGCAAAGTGACTTTTACATATTTTGGTGTATCCATTCTGGAGGTTGAGGGAATGATTGAGTGAATATAATGCCTCTGTTTCAAAGTTTTTTTCTATTTATAATAGTTTTATAATGGATACCATCTATTTTGGGTTTCCTAGTAGCCTTGTCACACCCAAGAATCAAACATTCATAAAGTTTTACTTCTGCAAGTTCTTGGCAAATACAATGCACCAACATTTTTTAGATTTTAGGGGTATCAGGCCATTCAAGTACCAGTCTCACTTGACCCATATGTTAATCCATCAAAACTACTCACATATGGGTTATTTTATGTCTAGGATGGTGAATGTCCAGCCAACATGTTGTTCTTCCAACCATTGAGTGGTTGCCTATGGTAAGAGAACATGTCACCAATGAAAGTTTTTTGTTGTATGTAAACTCTTTTATATCTATATTAGACTTTATTATCCACAATGACGTATTTGTTATAATTATTCCTTTAGTCAAAGGGTCACTACAATTGCAAAAGAACACCATAGTGGGAGACTGGTTCCTTTTTGAGCATTTTACTATGATAAGAGTCTATGGTTTTGAGGAGGAGCCATATCAAAAGTGAGTGTTGAATTTGGTTGTTCTAGAGACTGAAAAACGTGAAATTAAGTCAATTGTTGACTACAAAGCCAACCATATTACATTAAATGTTGATCATATGAATTTCAAGGACAAACCAAATCTACACAAGTAGGTCACTCATGTCTTACACAGAGATGTGACCAAGACTCATGACAATATGAAGAAATTGAAATAGGCATTAATCAAAGTGGAGAAATAATTGAGGCAAGATAAAGTGGTTACTACAACAAGGAATTCCAAAATCAACAATCTATAAAATAATATTTATAACTTATGATACTCTAATATTGCATATGTAAAAATGGATTTAAAAATTGAATTCCTAAAGATTTGAATTTTTTATAAAATATAAAATGTTTGAAATCACTATGAATTGACCATGGGGGTCCAACGATGTGGCGAAGCTGTGGGCATGCCCATGGCTTGGCCACATGGATAGCGCCCCATGCCCAAGTCATAACCAATTTTAATAAGAGATTATCTATGCACAAAAAAATATGGCATTTGAATCTAAATCTTTAACACCAGAGTGAAAGATAGTCAATTCATCTCATGGTCGACTGCTCAGGCACAGACTAATCACTTAAATTCTTACTCTATTCTTAATATTTGATTGTTAAATGTCTATATCAAATTTAAAAACTTAATGTTTGATTGTTAAATGTCTATATCAAATTCACTAAATCCATATTGTTTATAAAATGTTTATTTATTTTTAAGTAAAAAAGGAGGATCCTATTGTGTTAACTGTGCAGGCTTACAAAAAGATTTGGAATGCCAAAAGACCCACCGAAAAAGAAGAAACCAGGACAACTCGCTTCCTATGCAATTTGTTTCAAAAAGAGGCTTTCCATCTGTCTTGCTCGAAGGAAACCAGGACATATGGAAGCTATTAGTATGAAAATGTTCCTTTAGCTTACTACTTACAGCATATTGAAACTTTGACAGAGGTAGAGACCTAGTTCTAAACAAGGCATAACCTCTAACCATTAACATCAACTGTAGCAATTACCCGGTGGTGTCAGTATCTCCTTCATTCTTTCCTTCTCTGGCTGGCAGCGCGAAGGGTTGTGCACACATTGGGCACCATTGTCCTGGTGACATGTTGGAGTAGGCATCATACAACATGTCTAGGCGTTGGTTGATTTTGACAGAACGGTGGATTTGGTCTTCCACCAGGATTCTCATTTCAAATGTCATCTCCAGGTGTTTTGGGTGGAGGAGTGGTGACTGGATACGCCATACTTCTTGCATGATAGAGAGGGGACATGGCACAGGAGCCATGCCAGCCTCCCTCACCCAGCTAATAATCCTTCGCCTCTCCTACCTCGCACCTATCTTGTTGTCCTCTTGGAGATTCCTAGTGGTCCACATCCATGGAGAATTCACCTGTTGCTGAAGTCATTGTCACATCCACATTTTCCAGGATTTCTTCTTCGACATAGTAAGTGGTGGGTTCCTCTGTTTGGTCTCCTTCCTTATGACTGTGCGATGTCCATGTGGCCGTAGATTTTTTTCACCTAGAAGGTAGGTTGGCAGATTCCAATTATTAGGAAAAATGAAGAGGAGATGTTACAGAGGATCCTGGATGGGTTCTTCTAGAAAAACCTCCTCCACATAGGCCATGGGAGGTGTAGTGGGATTTCTGGTTTTGTGGACTCTCTCCATCCAAGCTATGGACAACGCCCTTTAAAATCTCTTTTGTCTCTTCTGGTGAGCATCGAAAGCATACCAGGATGTGCCTCTGTGAGGTCGACCTCTTTCCCTCGGCATGTGGATGAGAAAAACTATGAGCAGAACGTCAACCGGGTGGCTGTTTATAAATTATTTATTAATGTCTATATCAAATTCACATTTTTAAGTAAATCCATATTGTTTATAAATTTATTGTTTGTGTGTATAATTTGAACATATAAACATGTAATTTTAAAATTGTTTTCCTATTTTATTTTTAAATTTATTAAAAAAAATTTAAATATATATGTTTTAAAAATATTCCATTGTATGTATATTTCACAAATATTCCATTACCAATTATAAGATAGAAAATAATGTACAACAAGGAACTCCAGAATCAATATTCTATAAAATAATATTTATAACTTATGATACTCTAATATTACATATGTAAAAATGGATTTATAAATCTAATTCCTAAAGATTTGAAATTTTTATTCAATAAAAAACGTTTGAAGTAAAAACTTGGACAGTTTGATTTTTTTATGAAATTTTTATAAAATACAAAACGTTTGAAATGACTATGACTTGGCCATGGTGGGCCAACCATGTGGCCAAGCCGTGGGCATTCCCACAGCTTGGCCATAGGGCTGGCCCCTCGCGGCCAAGTCACAACCAATTTTAATAAGAGATTATCTATGCACATAAAAGTAGGGTAGTTGAATCTAAATCTTTAACACCAGAGTGAAAGACAGTCGATTCAACTCCTGGAAGACCACTCAGGCACAAACTAATCACTTAAATGGTTACTCTATTCTTAATATTTGATTATTAAATGTCTATATCAAATTCTCATTTTTAGGTAAATCCATATTGTTTATAAATTTATTGTTTGTGTGTATAATTTGAACATATAAACATGTAATTTTAAAATTGTCTTCCTATTTTATTTTTAAATTTATTAAAAAATAATTAAATATATATGTTTTAAGAATATTCCATTGTATGTATATTTCACAAATATTCCATTACAAATTATAAGATAGGCAATAATGTACAACAATTATATGTATATTTTTTTGGGCACTCAAATGATCAAATAAATATGTATTTTTGTTGGGCACTCAAATTATCAAATTATTTTGTATATGTAAAAATCTAATTGACCAAGAATCGCTCAGTGTTAGTTTTAGTTATTTAAATTCTAATTTTGAATGATAGATTTAGAGCAATGCAATTAATCTAAGATTGTAATTTGCAATGTAGTAGTTGAACTTAAATGTATAATTTGTCCCTATTTGACGCAGTCAACATGAATATATATCAACAATTAAAAAAACTAGTTACTGCATATTTAACCATCAAAATTGTCAAATAATTATTGGACATTGAAGTACTAAAACAATAGATAGGTTTCAAATACTTAAGCATGAACTTTCACTGTAAATTAGGGCTGCAAAATGAAGTTATCAACAAAGTGTTAGGGCAACCCTATGGTTGTAGCAAACAATTGCTACAGTCATAAGTTCCAACCACAAAAATAAACAAGTAAACCATCAAAAAGATATCCCATAACCAATAGAAAAGTAATCTAGGTTTAGAAGTCAATTTCCATGGTTGAAACGTGAGTAAATGATGAAATTAAGTGAAGATTGTTGCATCCCTAATGGTTGTAGCATTAAATTTATTGCAACAATGAAATCCTTATCTAAATGTGGATTCCCTTAGGGCACAAGAAAGATTATAACATGTATAAAATATTCCAACTTGAACAATTTCGATATCTCTTAATTCTAAATATCACATTGCAATGGTCTTATTTCTCCAATGCAAGAAATTGGCGCCTTTAGTTATTGGGTTATGTAGTCTTTAAAAAGAAAAAGGGCTAGATGTGATACTTCCTTGGGGGTGTAATACCTTTTGCTCCCCAGGTCATGCAAGACTAGCTAAGGAAAACCCTAGGGGGCTGTAAAAACAAAATTACCAACTTAATGAGAACTATGACCTCAAAACAAGAATTGTGGCCCAAACCCATATTTTTGCAAAAAAACATGAAAACCAACCCCCAAATCAAAAAGTGGTGCTACCGGTAGCACCATTTTTTCAAACGGGGTCAAAATTAAAACATTGTCCAAACATGGCCTTCACAATTCATCCAATAGCTCAGAAAAACCTTAAATTTATAGATATTTTGAAATCATATATTTAGCAGTCGGTACCATTAGAACAAAAACCTCAAAATCAACCATCTAATTGAAAAGTGTTGTTACCGGTAGCACCCATTTTAAATTTGGGGTATTAAAATGACATTTTTTTAAAGAGGTAATCGAAATCATCATTACTACAAACAAAATCATCAAAGCAACCCTTAAATGCTTACTTTTTAAATCTTAGTTTATCACTCCAAACACAACATAATACATAATGCCATGAAAACAATATATTTAAAAATATATATTCAAAACCCCAATTTGGAAAAAAAAAACATTAAAAAATAGTGGATAAAAAAAAAACTAAAAAAGACTGAAAACAAATTTAAATTTTACCCAAAAAACAATAATTTTTAAAAATATATGTATTTTTTTTTTGAAAAAAGAATAGTAAAAAATCCATTGAAATGTAAAATAAATAAATAAATATGGTTATAACTGATGATGAGGATGGTGATTAATTTACACTAAGAATGAATTGGTCTATCAGACCTTAAGAGGGTAAGTGATTACTTGCGGTTCTTTACAATTTTGTTTCTGTGCTCAAAAATCATTAAGAGAATCTTTCCAAGATCACCATACCCTTGTTGAGTTAAGAGGTTAGGAAAGTTGGTAGTGTGAAAATTATTTTGAAAATGAGATCTAGTATGGGTATAGGCTCGACAATATAAGAGAAAGTGATTTTCATATTCAACCTTCTTAGTGTCACAAAGGCGACACACTCTTTCATCCCATGGCATTTTAAGAATTGACCAACACCGAGTTTCACTATGGAGCTCGTGAGAATTTGTTCTTATCTTAGCAATGTTTATTTTTTTCTTTACACTTGGAAAAATAGATAGATAATTTTGATCGTATAGAGTAGGGTTGATTACATCCTTATAATACCTTCATTTTATTTTTTCCTCTAACTCTTTATCACACAACATTTTCTCCTTAAATTTTGATTTGATGATTTTTTTAATAGTATCTTTATTCTACAAAATGGTGTCTTCCATGATTCTCCAAAAGTTTATTCAAGACCATGAATCTTTATACCATCCTTTCCTGAGTCGATGGTGGTTATGACTCTATTTTGAGGTAATTTTAGGAATCCTCTTGTCTTCCATGTTGTTTAACTTGTTCTTATACATTACGTATCTAGTCATAGCCATCCTCTCAATGGGGGAGAGGATTTTTCTAAGAGCAGGATGAGATAGGGTGTATTTCCTTTAATTTTTACTATATGTAATTATTTTTATATAAATATATTATGGGGGGTGATGTCGGGCATAGCCCTAGCCCCCGCGCGGGAAAGGGCTAGGTCCCATGGGTGCCCACGGGACCTAGCCCTTCACCGTAGGTTGGGCTGGGGTGATACCCGATATTTCCCTCCATTATATATATATATATATATTATGTTTTTTTAATTGTTTGTTATTAATTGTTTTTTTTTAAGAAATTTTAGGTTTTTTTAAGGTTTTTATTTTTTATTTTTTATTTTAAATTTCCTAATTTTAGGTGTTTTGATTTTAATTAGACATATATATTGTGTTTTGTTAACTTTTCTAAAGTTTTTGGACTACAATTTCTTTTTTTACATTTAAAAAAAAAAATATCTTATTTAAGCTTAGTTTATATATGTTTTTAAATTTTTATTTTTTTTTCCACTTTAGTTTTTTAATATTTTGTTTGATTTGGTAATTATATAGATTTGGTTTTTATTATTATTTTTTTTTTTAATTTAGATTCTTTTATTTTTCTTAGTTTTTTTTAGTTTTAATTTATCAAAAAAAAAATCAATTATATCTTTTTGCTAAATGTTTAAAAATAGTGTTATTTAACTACAATGATTTTCTATCTATTAAAGTAATGTTAAAAAATGTCTTAAAAACGGTATTTTCCACTATATTTAAAGTATAGAAACATAAATCAATATAGGAGACAAAAAATCATATTTTAAAAAATGTAAATGGTAAAAAATATTTTAAGATTGAAAGAAGCATGGAAAAATCACTAAAAACATTTTTGATAAAAAAAAAAAAAAAAAAAAAATTTGATAACAAATGAAAAAACAAGCATTTAAAAAAAAAAGTGGAAACATTATGTATCAAAAAATTTAAAATATCAAAAATAACCTAAAAATGAAGGGGGGTGCTACTCGTAGCACCATTTTTAAAAACTGGCTAAAAAACTTGACCCCCCAAAAAACAAGAACTTTGTAGAGTTCTTGTTAAGTTGGTAACTATGTTTAAACCATTTTACCCCTCATAGTATTCCTTTATGCCAAAGATTATTCCAAGACAGATGTTATGGACTTAGTGGGGTTGTATTCCCTTATACTCTCAAAAATCTTAGCAAATTAACCTTTTGACTAAGAAATAAAGCAATAACATGAATGATTCCTTACCTAGTCCAAGCATTGACAAGATAAACTCCTTTTAACCAAGAAAATCCACCATAAAAGAAATAAAAAAACTAGAAGAAGGGCATCCCCTTACTTCACCTAATAGCCAAATAAAACCATATCAACAGAGAGTAGAAAAAGAGATAGACAAATTTCCCAAAGAGGGTGAAAATTTCAGCCAAGAATCCTCTCCAAGATGGGAGAGTTATCATGTAAAAATGAAATGAAATGATCTCGATTTATAAAAATCCTAGTAAAAGTGTTTTTCCACTTAATTTTAAGGTAAACCACAAATTAAGACGACAACAACACTTAATTTTCCCCTTTTCAATATAAAATTCAAATTTAACCCTAAAATGCACATCAGAAACCCTAAAATGCACCTTTACCAAATCGTTCAGCTTGGAGATGAAACGTTGGGCCTCCAAGGGTCTCACTCTCAAGAACTAGGGTCCTCCAATTACCCCTCTCCATCAAAATATACCAAGTCTCAAGTAACAACAACACCACCACGAGCCTTAGCCCTAGGGTGATGTCAACCTCCTCAAATGTCACGTTTTAGCCTCAAGAGAAAATCGTTGGGTAGGCTAAAGGATGGAATATGTCTTCCATGTTATATCCTCATGCCTCCAAAGGATAAAATGGTCGTCAGGTGTGCGGATCATGGTATCCAACCCATGGGCTTCAAACCTCAAGGAAGCCCAAGTTAGGCTTTTTCTTCCAAATATGTCCACCAACTAGGTCCTACAAAGACAATGAATGTGCCCTCCAAGGATATCAAGTCAAATTCATCATGATAAGTAAATAAAATCAATAAAATATCCATATAATCATGTACATCCAAACCACCTCAGAAAAATAAACAATTTCTCAAAAGCCCTATGTAGTTTTCCAAGTTTAGGAATGGGAAGGTTGAGAAGTGACCTATTGGGTGAATTGTACCTCAAGTTTAGGGGTATTTCCCAAGTTGAACCCTTTCCAAGACATATGGAAAAAGATATAGGGATGGGGGAAATAATATTGGGAATGGGGGTCATGACATACAAGGGACTGTAGTGTCTCATTTATGGGTTCATTTATAGAGGGTTTGTTGCAACTTCATTTTCAATGGAACCTTTTTACAAGCCCATTTATTCTCTTTTGTTCTTTTTTGATGTTTCCAAGTTGAATGCAAGGTGGGGCTTCTATATAAGCATGAAATGTAGTTCCCACCTTGACTCTAACTTGGTCACATCATGCTTCCCCAATTTTAGGTCCTGTGTGGGGATTCTACGTAAGCATGAAAAACAATGCCCACACATACTCTACCTTGGTTGGCATTTTACATATTTTATTTTTTAGGGGTCCCATTATTTTTTTACGAGAGACATTTCATTTTCCTCGGGATCCTTAGGAGATGATCTAGAAGGTCCATATTTGGATTTTATACTTTTCCATCTATAAGCCTCTTGGAATTCAACCCCTTCTTCCAATGAAATGAGGTGCAATCCCTTCTTGGGTCAATTAACCTGAAAATCCCAAAAGTGAAGGAGATGAGGGGATGAAGAGTGGAAATTGAAAAACATGGTTGGCAATGGAACGATGGATGATCAAGAGGACCTCCCAGTAGAAAACCTTTCCCCAAGGGTGACCCACTTATTAGGGTGAAATGTCAACCACCAAAGTGAAACAAGGCAAATAGCATAATTTCCAAGCAGACTTTACTTAGTCAAAAGTAGTATAAAATGAAATAAACTCAAATGAATCAAATATTGAAATGATACTCACCATAATACCTAAATTGTACCTCATGGAGCAAGACCCAATGTCTTTCAGAAGCCAGTTGGTGTGGTGGATACCCTCATGATGAATATGGAACTGTGGTGGTGAGGTGGGTCTCTGTCTGTTCAAGTAGACACTAATGGTTAAGTTGTCTCTTAGTACTCCATGTCAGCAACCTAAGGGCCTCGAGATATCATTTGCTTAGTTATCCCTGAAATTGGGGATAACAGAGACCATGATAAATGAATGGAACCCTCGATGGATTGAGAGAAGTGAAGGGGTACATTCCTTGGGTTGGGAAGGTCAAGAGGAAGAAAGTCGAATGAAATTTGATATAGGTGTAGGACAATGTCAGTGGGTTGTGGGATTACATGAGTTATGAGTGGAAAGTGAGAGACACCCTCTATTGTTGATTCGTAGCCCTAGCTTGAGGGCAACTTTCCATTGAGATCTCGAACATCAAGTCTATGGTTAGGTCAAACGTTCGTCCCAAGGAGTTCGTTGTAGAACTAATTTTAAAAAGATAAGGTTTTATTTTTTTTCTAAGTTACTTTATGAGTTTGATTACTATTTATTTTACTTTGTGTATGATAATGAATTATATGTTGTTGTGATGAATTTATTAGTTGCATTCGTGTTAGTCTAGCATGTTGTAAATGCATTTAAATAATGGTATCAACAAATGGTTAGATCTGTGTATTTTTATATAGCTCATAAAATGGAGTATATGCTATCGTAAAAAAAAAAATTATGTTTATTCCACTTGTAATATTCCTCGGTTTAATTTGGGAATGTTACAAGGACTTCCGCCGAGTTTTAGATGTGGTAGTTAGTTTTGTTGGCTACATAAATTCATTAGCATGGGGATGAATTTGAACTAAAAGTGATTTTATTTACCACTACACAACATGCTTGACATGACACTGATGCATAATTGAGTTTTTTTGTTTGATGAGAATTTATCCTTATTTTGTGATATATATATATATATATATATATATATATATATATATATATATATTTCTGTGTGTGTGTGTGTGTGTGTGTGGCGGAATCGACAACTAGTTGGGCATGTACTCAGGTTACATGTGGTCACGTTATCCAAATGCTACCACTATAACCTCCAGATGTGCTCACAATTCCCCATGCGTGACACACAAGATAAGTTGGGGGGATTTGAAATTGAAACCTCATGGAACTTCGTATCACGACACTTGTCAATTGAGTTAACCCCCGGGGGGATTTATATTTGGAGGACACGGGGGTGGAATTTGATCCACTTATGTGTGCACAGATCATGATATTATTTAATATAATATATCTAGGTACAACCACACGTTTGACCACTACCTCAAGGTGCCCTCCTGGCTCCAGCTTAGGCCCTCACAAGAATTGAACCTTGCCCAATGATGAAAAACTCCTCTCTTTTCACCATTGGATCCAACCACTTTGAGCCTTTCGTGTAATATATTAATTGAATGTTAAGTTTCATTTGGATTCGACAAGAGTTATATTCAACAAAAATAGTGGTTGGTCAAAAGGATTGTTTTGAGTTTTAGCTCTGGAGAGGAAGCAACTTCTACCTTATCAGCAATGGATGGCAAGGTATGTATTGGAAATTTCATACAATTCATCACAAACAATTGTTTATATTTTATATATGATTCTTGAAGGTTATCTAGTCAACTTCGTTAACGCGCTCTCATCATGGAGATTTGGAAATTTCATCCCATCCCTATTGTAATTCAACTTCCCGTTATAGCTCACCTTTTAGTACTAGACTTTTGTTCATCATTATTTATAACACTAGAAATAACTTTATTTATAATTCTTCTTGCCCAATTTTTTTTTTTGTATTACATATGAAAAAACAATACAAGTTGTCCCAACTACATATGTAAGTCATGATTTCATAGAAAACACCTTTAATTCTTCTTGCCCCGAAAAAAAAGTTTGTATTACATATGAAAAAAAAAACAAGTTGTCCCAAGAACATATGTAAGTCGTGATTTCATAGAAAAAACGTTTGATTTTGTAAACTAGACCTTATGTGGGTCTTGAATCAGTATGTTGGTAGCCAAATTCTAGATTCCCTCTTTAGAAGCATCTTTGGATGGGACATTTGTTGTGCCATGTAAGTAGATTTTTTCAGATGACCATAGGAGGCATGTACACCATCTATTCCTATTATCCTTATGTTCAAACCCAACTCCCTCAGCCCTTTGTTATCTGCTTCTCTTTATGGAATAGAAGTGGCAGTGGCTTCAAGGCTTTCCTCAACCTACCTTAACCTGTTCTCCTCAACATTTTTTATGGAAGTAGTTTTGGAATTCTTGTCATTATCATTGAAGTAGATTCTTAATTTGCATTATCATTGAGTTTCACGATCCCTTCTTTGATATTTTGCTTGGAATCTATGATGGTATTTTTTGGGTGATTTTCTTCTATGGGTTATTTATTACGATCATGCAAAGGGAATTACAATGGTTTATTAGTGTATTCATGTAGTGAATGTATAGAATTTGTTTGTATTGTCAAAATTGGCCATGGATATCAAATTTTTTGAAAATATGTTATTAGTTAAATAGGAGTCGAGAGTCTATCTTTTCGTCTGTTTAAATAATGTTCAATCTTTAGTTTATAGTTTCTTTTTATTTATGGATTAATTGAAAGGCTGGTGTATATAGAAACATAAGGACATTATCAATGGCTCATTGATATTTTTTTCATGTTTATTGGATGTCCTAATCTTTTTTTAGGGTCGATTATTCTTTTTGGTTGTTTCAAATTAAAGGGGCAAAATGACTTTTGAAAGTAGACTTGAAATCCTACTTAGGCAATCTATAACAAAACATATTAGATGAAACACCTTAGCACCCATGCTTTCTCTCTACAATGTTATTCGCAACATGTCATCCTCTAAGATTTGTGTTCACAACATGTCATCCTTTAATATTTTTGTTGGAGGTACATTTAAACTTTGTTCTTTGTTTCTTCTAAGAGTTTTATATTTTCAACGTTGTAAGAAAAAATAATTTATTATAATTGAGTGATTTGAAAGAGATTTTATGGGGAATGGATGAAAAATCCTTGCAATAAGTGTTTAACGAATTTGAGAGTGTGACATAATGTATGTGACACTAATGGATTGGTTTTTTATTGTGTGGTAATTGGCCTGTTTGTTGATAAAGTGGGATCTAGCTTTTGCTTGACTACCATGACTAAGGGGAGGGGTATCTATTCTATCAGGTTTAACTCCCCCAATTCTTGCACATGGTATCATTCATTGAGATATGTTGCATACTTGTCCTATTAATTTTGTCAAGACAACCACCCAGTTTGAAATGTGGTAGTTAGTTTTGTTGGCTATATGAGTTCATGAGCATGGGGTGAATTTGGACCAAAAGTATTTTGATTTAACCAATTTGACCAAAAAATGTTTGACACGACACTAATGCATTGTTAATTTTTTATGTTTGACAATATTTCCTTTTTGTTTTGTGTAGTATATTGATTTATTGTTAAATTTCATTTGGATTCAGTGACAGTCATCTTGTGCAGAGAGAGTGGTAGGTGAAGAGGCTTTGGTTTTGTAAGTTTCATCTTGGGAAAGGAAGAAACTTCTACCTTATCAACAATGGATGTCAAGGTATGTAATGGAAATTTCAAGGGAATCATGACACAGAAGTCTTGTGATGAGTTATCAAATTATTTAATGAGCCAACATTTGTTCTTCATTATTTCTATCTCTAGGAATATATTCTATTTATAATTCCTTATGCTAAAAAAAAATGTTTATATTACATATGGAAAAAAATACAAAATTCCCCAACGACATGTGTAAGTGATATTTTCATGCAAAACACCTTTGACTTTGTATACCAAACCTTCTATGGTGATAGGCTCACTAGCTTGGATACCCAAATTCTTAGATTAATCTGAAACCAAACCTTATATGTGGATTGGCTCACTAGGTTGGATAGCCAAATTCTTAGATTAATCTGAAACCAAACCTTATATGTGGATTGGCTCACTAGGTTGGATAGCCAAATTCTATAATATCATGGCATGTTATTTCCCCTTCTCTTGTTTAATTGAATTTTTAGCCATGATTTTTGTTGCTACATGTTCTGTTGAGAGGGCTTGACAAGCTCAAAGATTTTATCTCTTGTTTTCCTTTCCATATCTTCGTTAGGACTTCATATTCCCTATTTTCTTGAAATGGAAACCTCATGAGAAGATTCTTATAGAGCTTCCTCCTTTTCAACTTCTCTTCCATTTATTAATTATTAACATATGTAATTTTTTGTTCTCCTATAATCATTTAGAAATGAATTTGTTGATTTTCAAGCAATACTTATATTCGCATTTTTATTTGGATCTAAATAAATAAAGTTGTGTTATTATGATAGGAAATTCCATTTATTAATTATTAACGTATGTAATTGTTTGTTATCCTATAATCATTTAGAAATGAATTTGTTGATTTTTCAAGCAATACTTATATTCACATTTTTATTTCGATCTAAATAAACAAAGATGTGTTGTTATGATAGGAAATTCAAGGTTGCAGTGTTCATGTTAACTATATTGTAGAGAGAAGTAGATGATTTGGTGGTGGAAGCTATGAAGGGGGTGGGAGTTATGGTTGTGAAAAAAAATATTTTTCTAATTTTAATTGAATAATATATACTTCAGATTACCATGAAGTCAAATGTTTCTTCATTATCCTTAGTCATAGGGTATCTCCCTATTCTTAATGCCATCTTGATTTCCTATAGAAACTAACATAGAAACGAGGTAGTAGTAGTAGTAGTAATAATAATAATAATACTAATAATAATAATAATAAGGTCACTACAAATCGACACACCAAATTGTTGTATGATACCCCCTTGATTATGGGACAATGGACCCTCTCTACGCAACAATTTGACTGCTACACCAAATTTTTGTATGAGACCCCCTTGTTTATGGGATAAGGGACCCATCTGTGCAATAATTTGATTAATACAAAAAATTGGTGTATAAGAAACCATGTTTGTGGGACAAGGGACCCCCATCCACATAATGATTGACTGCTAAATTCTAGCTATACATGCCCTACCACCCTCTATATTTGAACTTGTAAATTTTTGGGAGGAAACAAATGTTCTGAACCATTAGGCCCACTAAAGTTGTAAGTATTTAAATTTATTTTTAATTTCTTATTAACATAAATCATATTCAAATAAGTTGCATCCTCAATGATTTCAGCAAAGCTTCAGGCACCACATTTAATCTAGCCAAATCACAACTCTTCTTCTTCAACACCCCTGTTGCAGTCCAAGGACACATTTCCCAGCTTTTGAATATTTTTGTTTGCCCCCCGCCCTCTTAGTACCTGGGCCTCCCTCTCTCAGAATCAACTTCCAGAAACATCTCCTGGGACTCTCTCATCCTCTCCATCTCCAACCGTCTCAACACTTAGAGACCTTCCACTCCCTGAACATCCCTGCTAGAATCATCCTCTTAAAAAAAATTCTCCAACACTAGTTGCCCCCCAATCTGTCATAAAGAAAATAAGGAATTTTCAAAGGAACTTTCTTTGGTATGACCACAACCTCAAAAAAAAATGTTCCCTAGTTAGGTAGGATAATGTTTGTAAGACCAAATCTCTAGGCGGCCTGGGCCTCCAAGACCTTGGTAAACTAAATAACACCATGGGAGCTAAAATCTAGTGGAGATGGCTGAAAAATCCAACAAAAAATTTGGCAAATCTCTAGAAACACAAATATTCCACAAACACACAACAAACCCATCTGATCAGGATGCAGGACAAAATTCAAGGCTCTAACATATGGAATGTGGCTAGGAAAAATTGGCCACTAATACAGGAACATGCTTTTTAAGAAATTCATAATGGCCAAAGCGCCCTATTTTGGACAAACTCGTCACAGCAACTGCCACCCCTCCAATAAGAATAAAACCTATAATCCTATGAAAATCACATACAATATCTTTCCACATGCAAAGTTGCAGACATGTGGACAAACATCTGAAGCAAATCTCCTTGGCGAAGATGGAAATCAATCCATCAGGAACTTCCAGCAACAATGGACTGTGACCTGCAGCACTGGAGGCAAGCAACTATTCCAAGACAAATTTACATAAGAACAGATCCAGATATTCTTAGATGGGGACACATGCCCCATGGAAAATTTACTCTCAAATGAGGATATATTTTACAGGAAAAATTTCAAACTCTGCAAAAAGACCACATCTAGACGACAGTATGGGAATCAAAATTCTGGCCCAAAATCTCCACATTCCTCCGTCTCCTTCTTCAAAACAAGATCTTAACCTGGGAAAATCTTCAAAGACGGGGTTTTATTGGTCCCTTGATTTGCCATCTATGTTATCAACAAGAAGAAACTATGAAGAACCTCATCAATAATTGTATTCTCAGTAAAGAAATCTAGAACCAAGACACACAACTCATGAGAAGAACCAAACAGGTCAAAGATAACATCATGAGAACAATTAGGGGTTGGGGTACCGACTCTTATAAAAGTCCAATGTCGAACAAAACCTGGAAACTCTTAATAGGCTTCATAGTTTGGCAACTTTGGAAAGAGAGGAATAGAATAATCTTTCACTCTTAGCCCTCCCAGCCCGCTCGCCTCTGGTCCACCATCATCTCGCACTTCCAAGAAACTCTTCAACTCCAACTTTGTACCCAAGAAGACTTCCCCTTTGATCTGAGTGAGATTTTAATCCTCAACACTTGGGGCTTCTCGCTATCACAGTCCACCCCTCCAAAACATCCCCCCCTCATAGCCAAAGCATTGAGTCCCTCTGTATGGTCTCCCCCCTCGCCCAACTTTCAGAAAGTCAATTTTGATGGTTCTTCAAAAGGCAATTCAGGTCTCTCAGGATTAGGAGCAGTCATAAGAAACAACAAGGGCCAAATTCATAGCCTCATTGCAGAAAATCTGGGATTTGACACCAACAACTCAGCGAAAATCTGGGGTCTAATTAAATGAGTGCAATTTTCTCTGGACCATAAACTCACCTTCCTGATCATAGAAGGAGACTCCAAAGTCATAATTGATCTAGCAAAAAAAATCCTAAACGAAGAGATCCAGAAAAAATCACCCCTAGTTCGCGCCTCCTCGGACCCCTCTACAACTTTCAGTAACTCCTCAGACCCTCTCTCACTCTCACCACCTCTCACATAAGGAGGAGTGAAAATAAGGTGGCAGACAGACTAGCCAACACAGGGGTTGACTCCATGCATCATATTACTCTCATAAATTCCAGGCAATCTTGAACCTTGCCTCTATGGACTCACTGCATGGAGCTATCCCATAGGGACTTCCCTCACACGAATGAGGTGCCACCTGGTAAGAGATTGAGGACACCTAGAATCGGGCAGCCTAGGCAGTTATTAACCCCGAACTCTAGCCCCTACACATTAATTCCTCCATGTCTCACACCATGAGAGGAGTTATGGTAGTGTGCCTGGACGGGGAATTGTGTGAGCGAACTAGCCAGGCAAAGCATACCAGGAGGACACAACAATCATTTCAGGCTTCAATGGAGGATGCAATGGTCATTTCAAGCTTCAATGGAGTTAATAGGTGCAACCAGGATTTTGATCAAAGGTCTCATTTAATTCCTTACCCATCCTGGTACACTCTTCCTGCTACGCTCCTCGGCTCTCACAATAATTTCTGAACCATTGTTCTCTGCAACCTTTTATCATGCACCATCGACATCCTCCCTAACTCCCACCACTGAATTTCCCTCTCAGCTTCTTTGTTTCCCTCCATCACTCACTGCACCTCCCCTCAACCTCCATTTCTTCCTTCCTCCACCTCCATATCCCCCCCAACATGCCTTGGGAGCGAGGAAAGCCCAACCGAGGTGCTCGCAACAAAAGCATCCTCTCTCGTGGTAACATGATTACCCCCTCCCAAAGAGCGCTCATCCCTCATTTTTCCATCCCATGACACACATCCCAGAGGATGCAGTCAACTCCTCTCCAATTCTGTGGAGCCAGTTCGGTAAAATTGGAGGCGACCTCCTCTGCTGCTCACTACCCCTCATCCCCACCACTGCTTCACAACCCGAGCAAGGTAAAAGAGAAGGCACCACCCTCGGGCACGCACCCCACTCAAGCCATGTGACCCCTACTATGGAGATGGAAGCTACAAGGTGGAGGAGGATATTCCTCCAAGCTGGAAGCTAGAGAACAATGCATGAACTACCAAAGAGATCACCACAGGGGCTAACAACAAAGCTGGCAAGGATGAGGAGGAGGATTGTTAATTTTTCAAAATCCCAACCCAGTTTCAGTCTCGCTGTCTTTTCAGTCAAATTTAAATGCCAAACTCTGTTTTAGCACTGTTTCAGCATATGTTACAGCCTGGTGTTTCAGCATATGACTCAGCACTGTGTTTCATCATATACTACAGCCTGGTGTTTCAGCATAATCTACAGCCTGGTGTTTCAGCATAAGCTACAGCCTGGTGTTTCAGCATATACTCAGCTTGGTGTTTCAGCATATACTCAGCCTGGTGTTTCAGCATATACTCACAGCGGTGTTTCAGCATATGCTACAGCCTGGTGTTTCAGCATAAGCTACAGCCTGGTGTTTCAGCATATAAAAAAAAACTTAACAGAAATAAATTTCAGAACTGAAACATGAGGATTCTGAACATCGTTTTCAACGCAGAAATAAAA
>ML783712.1:184548-206473 GCA_009831015.1 Picea engelmannii
TTAGAGAGGGATTTGTATTATTTATGAGCTTCTGAGAAATTCTTTTACAGCATATTCATCTTCAGATATTTACACAAACTTATCTGGACATTCCTGTAGCTTTGCTCCTCAATTTTTGAACCAGAAATTCGTACAACAGTACGGCAATTAATGTTGTACGGACTGTCACGAAATTCGTGCCAAAACTCTGCTAAGATTCAATTTCTGTGCCACTCAATGTTATTTGGCAACCTTGGAATGCATGCCAATACTCCCAGAAATTGTTGCTGTTGTCTCTTTTCTTCAGCTCGACCTCTCTCTTGCTCTCTCTTGTTCTCTCAACAAGAATTCTTGAGCTCCTCTTGTTCTCTCAACAAGAATGCTTCAACTTCCTCTTGCTCTTGGAATCTCACAAAAAAGCCTCTTGGCCTCTCACCAAGATTTCTTCAACCACCAAGAATGGGCGCGCCCATTTGCCTTAATCAACCTCATGAGGGAAGGTGAGGAGTTTTCTAATCTAAGAAATAGGATTAGATTAGATGGGTGGCTGAGATTTGGTGTCTCTTCACTCATCCTCACTTTAATCATAAAGTTATCTTTTAATTTGCATCTCACAAATTAATTTGACTAAGACCCACATTCGGCAATTTCTCCCCTTAGGCGCCTAGGGAAGAGAAGCACTTGCCTTGGTACTTCATTTTAATTAAAAATTTAACAAGGATCAACCACAACATTTCACCAACCATATCATGGAGGAGCACCTTCAACTCCTCTTTGAGATCAGAAAGAAATAGGATGACCAAGTGAACTCAAAGAGTGTCCTCAGCCAATGGATGGATATCTTATTTGATGCGCTAGCAGATGCTCCTGCATGCGCCGGATTCCCAGCTTGTAGTCGACGGTTCGCCCCAGTCTACACAATACATGGAAAACCAGGCCCAGTTATGGATTGATGTCTCCAGGTTTCATTTTTTTTTATCTATTTCATTTTTTTCTTATTATGTCTGTGTAGTTTTAGTCATGGAAGCTCTGTCTATAGCTATCCTTAGTGGAAGGTTGTAGAACATGGTTCACATCTTTTTGTTTTCATAGACATACTGTAATGTTTTGTGTAAACATTTTAGATCCAACAAGGCTAGAACTCATAAGGATGTGGCAATTTTTGAACATCAAAGAGCCACTTGTTTAGGTTTCCCACTTGTGGCAGAACAGGTGGCTAACATTTCTCACTATATAGCATATAGAAGTCTAATACAAGGATTTACCTTTTATTTACAAAAAAAACATAAATCATATTCAATTCCACTCATATATATATTCATTATTTAATAGAATGAGAGTCAACAACAAAAAAATATTATATATAGATATTTGTGTATTATTTGTGAAGTTTCAAGTTGTGTTTCAAAGTTTTTATTAGGTAATTATTTTATTTATATGAATAACTTTTCTCTCAATATTTTTGAGATTTTAAAGATGTCTCAAGTGAAGTTTTGAAGTTCAAAAATTAAAATGTAATGACAACTTTAAACTCACTCAAATCAAACACTATCTTCAATTTGGAGGAGAAACATTGACAATTCATGTTTAATTAATTAAATTAAGGATTTAAAGTCTCTATATCCTATTGATCTCTTTTTGTTTAATCATAATTTATAAATATGACAACACCTAGCCTTAGTCCAAAAATAACTCATTTCTCATATTCCCTCTCCCTTATTCCAACGTGTGTCTAGAGATAACCTCTATGTAGAGATAAACTACCATAAATCCTTCACAAATTATTCAACAACATGAATGATTTATAGAACTACCTCCTCCTCTCTCTTTGACATTCTCTTCTTATTTATAGTTAATGGTAATCTTCAAATGGAAACCAACCTACAACTACACATTGGTATCCCAACTTACCCTCAGATCATCTAGCAGTCACAACCATTAAGGACCTATATAAAAGAGACACCCACAACTCCAAAGGAGATTATAGTCAAACAACAAATATGAATCATCCCAATAAATCATCTTTAGGTTATATGACTTAATGATTAAGAATTTTTTGAAATAGTTTCCTCGCAAGGATGTTAGTATTAGGATTCCTATAGATTAAATATGGAAAATTACAAGGACAACTTAGCTTGAGCAATATCAAGGAAGAGGAGGAGGATCCACAAGACTATTTAGAGTGGTCAAGTTACTCCCAACATTTGATTTGAGCTCAACGAGGATATTGACAATGGTAAAGAAACTTTTAACATTTGATTTGAGATCAACACAAATTTTGACCACAGTGAAGCAATTTTTCACAAACATGTTTATACATTTCTTAACAACTTTCAAATGTAGCTATATAATATCATTGAAACCATATTAAAAAAATCTATATAACAAAAACCTTATATTAAACACTAATAAAAAAATATAGACTGCTTATAATGAGATGCCATTATTAAAATGACTTAACATTTTTATGAATATAGTTTTTACTTTTCATTTGTTTCAATAGTGCTTTCCCTTGGTGGAGGATTTCTCTCACTCTCTTGTTAATAACTAAACATTTATATGAATATAGTTTTTATTTTTCATTTGTTTTAATAGTACTTTCCCCTTGTGGGGGATTTTTCTCAATCTTTTTTTAATATGTGCTTACATTGTCATGATTGTAGTAGTTGAACCTCATGTTTTGATTTACTCCATTTTGAAGCTTATCTTATTAGTTTTCTACATTCTAAATGAAACAATTTAGATATTCTAATCAACACTAATCTTTTTCCACCTATCTAAGAATATAAAGAAGATCCAATCAACTATACTAACTAAGCAAGCAAAAAAACTAAAATACCACACCCTCATTAAATTTGTGTTTTAAAAATTATGAGTATATCTATATTTCCTTATTATACTACATTACATTATACTTATTTTAGGTTTGTGGTTCTCCATAATACCTTCCACTCAATAACTACATTCATTTAAGAAAAAAAAAACTTATGATTTTGGAAGCAGTTCATATTATTGAGAAATGTATTTTGATTATAAAATCCACATAATCCATGCTTAACTTTATGAACTCGTTCAATGCTTTAAACTTCTTAAAAATGCCTTAAAATCAATAATACAGAAAAATACCTGAAAATTTAAAAACCCATTTACGAATTATGCAACAAAATGAAATTGATATTTCTTTTTTGTGGTTTATTAATCTCAAAATTATAATTTTGAGATCGAACGCAAGAAACTCGAAACCCATCTCAGAATTCCATATCTTGGCGTAACTGGATAGTTAACTTAACAATATAATCTCAGAAATACTGAAATCATGGATTGTACAGCCTGTTTTTACATTTACATTTCCAAACCTCTGGGTAGTAATCCTGTGGAGTGGCAGTGCGTGGATGGATGGGAACTTTTACCCTCACACAGGGACTGCATCTTCTGCATTTAAACCTGCAATCAGGTGGTCAAGATCCAACCAACCCCCTTCTGCTTGATGTCCCTGGACTTGATTGCTCTCCGGTGGGTTTTATCAGAAAATCACTGTCCCCACTGTCGACAAAGGTATACATCATCACGACCATCAAGATTAAAAACTGCAGAACTCTACGTTTTCTATGAAAGTAACCCCATAAACTCTTGATATCGTAGGACTCTCGATGATTCTTCTGGCTGCAGCCCTGCATTGGATGGAAAAAAATGAAATCTCCAACTTTAATTTCATGTTTAAGAAAAGTGGGTTTAAGAAAACATTTAAAAGAATAAAAACTGCATGTTACGGTTTGCAGTTTTGATATTGTGGGTTTAAGAAAACATGTAATAGATTTAAGCTTTTGTGTATTTTAATTTTAGATATAAGTTTCAAATAAATAATGTTTATTTTAATTTTGGATTTATGTAATTTTTGTAGTCAATTCAGAAGAATTTTGAATTTAAGTAAGTTTAATTGGTTCACTAAGAGGAATGGTGATGAGTTTACAAATTTTTTATTTATTTTATTTCAATTCATTTTAAAATAATTTATTTATTCTTTTTTCTAATTTATTTTGTTTATAAAATATATTATTATTATTATTATTATTATTATTATTATGTATAAATAAATAATACTTTTTATACATATTAAGAATGACTACCCGTTCGTCCTACCCCAGGTTCCAATCGATTTTGACCATTTAAGGTTTCAGGGTTGGCCACTGTTCTAAGGAACAAAGAGGTGTCTACATTCCATCCAACGCAAGCAGACCAAGCCTACTAAGCTAAAGACAATCATCTTAAAAACCCAAAATTAATTACACAAGTAACTAGAACCCTTACAGTGAGCAAAACCAATAACATTAAACGTTTACAAAACCACGTACAAACATTAATTAATATTAAACAACAACCATTAATCCAGGCTAAAAGGACGTTATCTATGACTTAAATTGTCGTTAATTACAGATCAATTAACGAGTCTAAATTCCATCAGTCAACGAGTTACCCACCGAACTTAACATGAATTACGACTCAAATTTAGCAAGTCTCGGTTACCAATTAGCCGATATCTATAAATCCAACTAACCATAAACTTGAATAACAACATTAACATTCTTAAAGTGGAATGCTATCTATAGCACTTATGAACAGTTAAACCTCAACTTTAGTCTAGATATAATGACTGAACTAACCACACTAGCTGTTTATTATCATTGAGGAGGAAACTGCCAGCTAATAACATTGTTGTAGAAAATCAACAAGGTAATTACATATCTGTTACATAACAATTTATTACAGCAGTTAACAAGGCATTTAAGATAATGATTAACATAATCAATTAATTGAGTAATAACAGGGTAGTTTGCATGACTATTTTCATAATAAGTATTATAACACTAACAAGGCAATTATCATGTTAATTAACATAAAAATTAATATAATAGTAGCGAGGCAATTTATATGACGGTTAACATAACGATTAATAGCGCAAAAACAAGGCAATTTACATAACTGTTAACCATTTAACTCGCTGCGGCATTTAATCAATAAGTAGGAATCTACTGACCATTCACAATGTTGTAGAAATTGTTCTGGCATTTAATAAGGCAATTAATATAGCATTTAACATTGCAATTAAGAAGCCAATTAACTGTAGCAATGGTTCTGGTAAATTTGTGGTCATTGTAGCAAGCTCAATCAACACTCTAAAGGAAAAAATCAAGGGTAATTACAGCAAGCTCTAGCAACATTCTAGAAGAAAAATCGTGGGTAATTACAACAAGCTCTGGCAACATTCTAAAGGCAAAATCGTGGGTATTTAAACAACAATCAAAGTCAACTTTTAAAGGCAATAATCATGGGCATTAAACAATGGTCTCAGACAGGTTTTGAATGGCAAAACGTGAGCATTTAAACAACGATCTCAGACATGTTTTGAATGGTAAAATCATGAGCATTAAACAATGGTCTGAGACATGTTTAGAATGGTAAAATCATGATCATTAAACAATGGTCTCATACATGTTTTGAATGGTAAAATCGTGAGCATTAAACAATGGCCTCAGACATGTTTTGAATGGAAAAACATGAGCATTTAAACAACGATCTCAGACATGTTTTGAATAGTAAAATCATGAGCATTAAACAATGGTCTCAGTCACGTTTTGAATGGAAATTCGTGAGCATTTAACCACAATCTCAGCCACGTTTTGAATGGAAAAATCGTGGGTAATTAATCATCTATCACAGTCTCATTTTAAAAGGGAAAAACATGTACAGGGACACACCAGAAGGGCATTCATGGCTATCCGTAATTAATATATGCAGAATGATGTGCCCAAAACGCACCAGAAGGAACTCCATATTGCCAACATCATTAAAAGGGAAAAACGCTGACAAAATGTAGACATGGATATGAATTCATTTTCCATTGCCAGGATACCAATGCCACGCAGACAAGAATAAAAAAAACGTTTTTCATCTCCCAGACACCAATATAAAATGAAAACCTGAAATCAATTCGTTTTGTTTTTTTTTCATTGCCAGAATATTCAAAAATTTGCAGACCGGAAATGAATTCGTGCTTCCAATGCTATAACCCCAATAAAACAGACACAACAGTGAGAGAACGCAAGGATCTGATGGGAAAGGTCATGGAATGATTGTCGGGGTTTCTATCAGTCAAGGCATAGAGAAAACCAACCATGACAGAAGATAATCGACACGCAGAGATCGTTGCCAGATGGCAGAATCAACAATTAGCCAGAGACAAACATCAAGGGTAGTCATCTAACAGGTTCGTCATTCGTTCATCATTCTCGCACAGAAAAGGAGGGCGTTGAGATCCATAGGTATTTTAACGCTAAGGCGACGACCGTAGATCAGGCTCTTGGCCGACTGCTCAGGCGAGGACTGGTGAGCTAGGGATGAAGGCTAAACAACCATGAAGGTCACAATCAACACAGCAAGGTGGTCAAGACATGCGGGAAAATGAAGGCCATGGGAGTCAACATCCATCGAGCTGGGCTAAGGAAAGTTGTAGTCACCAAATTTAAAAAAAAAACCATCATTTTACTTTTCCATTAAATAATCAGATCCAAGCATAAGTCCTAATACATTCTACCATACAAAAATGAAGAGAGCATACAGTTTCCTGATCGCCCGCTCCGAATGACGTCCCGCACGTTCTGTGCAACTCCCGCTTTCCGACCGTCAAGACTTTACCGATACCTCCTAGCCAATGTTAGGGGTACTCTTCTTCCCCCTTAGCCCCCCGAGCCATAAAGGGGCCACACACTCACTATCAAGATATTTCAACTAGCTCTCAACTCACCTCGCAAGGCCGAGCTACCACTCCTCACCGAGCTGGGTATCCCAACTCCCACAAGTTAAGTCAGTCAAGTAGATATTTCTGCAGTGTAACGATACGCAAACAAAAGAAGATCCTTCATCATTCTCCTTCCTTCATTATATACAGTTTTGAACTTCCTTTATTTCATAAAATCTCATTTCGTTAAAGTTTTAAAAATAAATTCCTAAAAATTCCTCTCCATACAAGTGTCCCCCATCCCCTACATTCCTCCATAATTTAATTTCTTTAATTAATTAATTATCTTTATTTCCCTCACCCACCTAGAGTTACTCCTAGAATCACTCCTAGGTGTCCCCAAATTCTCTTACAGGTTTTAATGGCTTTCCCTATTATTAAATTGCTAGTTAGTTTAAATTAGAAAGCTTTTAAATGGTAGATACTTTTTCTAGGTTTGACCATACACTTTTTCCCTTATGTCCCCCTTTTTCTCTTTTTATGTTTACCTCTTTTCCTAGTTTCCTAATTTTTTAGATTTTCCCTCTTTCCCCTTTTTAATTAGAACTCAAAAAGGCAGGTGTGGAAATTAACCCTTTTTCCCTTTTCTCATTTAATTAGTATTTTAAAATTATCAAAATAATAAAACCATTAATTCTCCTTTTTCTTTTAAATTTTATTCCAACAAATTTTTATTTATTTTTAATGAATAAATTAAATTTCTTGTTCCCTTCGTGTTACAAGATTTAACGAAGGTCATAATTATTATTTATATGGTTTTTATTTTTATTATTGTTATTGTTATTTTTTTTTATAGAGAGATAAAATTTTACCACTAGCATAGTTTAGACTTAAACCTTAAATTTTCGTACAGGGTGACATTTAATTAGAGAATTTGTTTTAAAAACTTCTTAACACGTTATTCGTCCTAATGCCATCTAGGTTCATTCCTCTATCATCAACAATGCGACGTGCCCTTCAGGATGCACTAGGTGCTCCAAGGGTGACACTCGCTTTAATCTGTTTCCCTTGCGCGACGTGCCCTTCAGGACGCACTACATGCTCCAAGGGTGTCAGTTGCCTCTTGACTGACTTGGTAGACATCAATAACCCCTGGAGTCAATACTCCGCCAAGGGAACTTGTGGGAGACTAAGGGCCTTTAAGGAATAAGGCCCTCGCCTTATTGCGCGCCTCTTAGAATCATCGTGAGCGACTATTGCAGTTTGCCTCATGACATCATGGGTCCTCTCGAACTAGGTAAACATTAACCTACAGTTCAAGACACAACGAGAGTGCTAGTAGGCTGTGGCAGGGTTGTTGTCCACACCTCTCCCTCAAAATCTCTAGTAGTCGTGCGTGACCCCTTTACTCCACATGTGAGTCTGGTCGGCAAGCTATCGTCACACTGCATCATCAACAAATCATGTCAGAACATATCCATATCATATAATCTAATCAGATGCACTAATATCACAGTAAAACAATCAAACCCCAATGGTACACTCCCTAACGCGATCCGGAGTCCAAGGGGTTCCATCAATGCCTCTGCATCCTTGAGGTCCAAAATCCTGCACACTCAGTAAACCGAGTCAATAGCACCTGTCTATGTCAATGCAGTAAAACAACATGTCATCAACCCATAACACCTCATAATCAAAATCAAAATTTTTAATAGCATATTAATTCGGATAACTTGCGAGCAAGTGTCCTCAAAGAATAAGTTCTCTCAATGCGCCAGAGCGGGATGTTACATACACCCCCCCTTGGTCTAAAATTTGTCCTGAAGTTTCCCAATATAAATGCTGAAATAAAGTGTATCACAGTATCATATGTCTATCTATCAAACAAAAATGGAAACTGCTCGCGCAAATCATATGCGTCCTCCTAGGTCACCGAGTGCGGGCTATAATTGTCCCACTTGACCTTGACCTGCTCTATCGTTCGACACCATAGTTGTCGAACGCGATGATCCAAAATGCGGATCGACTCAGCCATGAGTGCCCCCTCATCCATCACCTACAAGGAACTCATGTCAATAATATGTGTAGGATCACTAATATAATGTCTCAAAACAGATACATGAAAAACATCATGCATGCACCTCAAAGAATCAGGCAAGGCTAGTCGATAGGCCACGGGCCCCTTTCTCTCCACAATCTTGAAAGGTCCCACGAACCTAGGAGAGAGTTTAGCTCCCTACCCAAAATTGATCGAACGTTTATATGGTTTAACCCGCAAGAAGACTCGATCCCCGACCTCGTAACTACGGTCGACATGGTGCGCATCGACATAACTCTTCTGTCGATCCTGCGCTTCTTTAATCCTTTGTCTTATTGTTTGCATTTGCTCTTCCATTTCTTGGATCTTTTCTGGTCCCACCAGGACCCTATTTTCAAGCCAATCCAAACTCAAAGGCATCTGACATGGTCGCCCATAAACAAACCTAAAAGGCGCCATCTCAATGGTACTTTGGTAACTATTGTTGTAAGCAAACTCCACTAGTGGCAAGAATTCTTCCCAACACTTTTATTGGTCCATCACGTACTTGCGCAACATGTCCTCCAAGGTTCGGTTTGTTCGTTCGGACTTCTCGTTAGTCGCCAAGTGATACATAGTACTAAAGTTAAGTTGGGTTCCCAAGGCCTCTTGGAAACATGTCCAAAATCATCTAGTAAACATCAATCCTCGATCGGATATAATCCTCTTAGGCATGCCATCTAGTATCACAATTTCACCGATGAAAACTCTAGCTATGTCAGGTGCCTGATACGTCGTACACACAAGAATAAAGTAAGCACTCTTCGTCAGAGTGTCTACTACTACGAAAATCGAGTCATGTCTCCTTGCCATCAGTGGAAATCCAACAATAAAATCCATTGAAATAACCTCCCATTTTGATTCTGGAATAGTGTGTGGTTGTAGTAATCTTGTTGGGTGTCTATGTTCAACCTTTACTTGTTGACATTCTAGACATCTGGCCACATAGTTGACTATGTCAACCTTCATTCCCTTCTATAAGAATAAGGGTTTAAGGTCTACCCTCGTCTTCGTGACTCTCGGGTGAGCCATGTAAACTGCTCTATGAGCCTCACTCATGATCAACATTCTCAACTAGTCATTCGGCGGTATGCAGATCCGATTTTTAAACCTCAATAATCCATAGCTATCAAACAAAAATCCTTCAAATCATGGTACCATCATTGTGTTTTGTCCAATAAAACCCTCGACCTCTTTGTACCAGTCATCATTATGCTGTGAAGTTAGAATCTTTTCACTTAGATTCATCTAAAGAGGCAGCACCAAAAAGATGTCTAGTCTCCGACTCAATCCATCTGCCACTCTTTTCACTGTTCCTTTTATGTAAGTAATCTCAAAGTCGTACTCACTAAACAATTCCGACCAATGCCATTGTCGCGCGTTCAGGTCGCTTTGCGTAAATATGTGTTGTAGTACACAATGGTCAGTCTTTAGTTCAAATTTTCATCCAACAAGGTCATGTCTCCAATCCTTCAACGCATATACAATGGCTAACAACTTCAAATCATGCATCGCGTAGTTCTCCTCATGCCTTTACAGTTTCCTCAAGATGTAAGCGATCACTCGTTCATCTTACATCAAGACTCTGCCTAAGCCTTCCTTGGATGTGTTAGTGCATACCAACAAGTCCGCGTCCATGTCAGGGACCTTTAGTATCAGTGTTATTGTCAACAACTCCTTGAGCCTCTGAAATGCTTCCGCACATTTCTCGGTCCAAACAAACTTCTTATTTTTCTTCTGCAATTTTGTGATCGAATTTGCTATCTTCGAAAACCCCTCGATGAACCGTTGATAGTATCCTACTAAACCCATGAAGCTACGCACTGATTGTGCTACTGGCCCTCGACGGCAGTCGCTTCTACCAGGACCTTCTTCGTCTCAGGCCCGAAGAGTCCAAGACCCTTCCAACTCCCTCATCAGAAGTTCCTTTCCCACAGGTGTCTCTATCTGCGATCTTCCTTTCGGAAATCGGGAAATCGAAACTCACGTGTTCGCGAGTTCGACGCTCACGATATCGTCCCTTCAATTTCCTGAACCCGAGCTCTGATGGTCAAAGGTCAACGCCTCCACTGGTCGGGGATCTTCCTATCGGGATATCGCTGCTTGCGATGTCAACGGCTTGGAGTTCCTATCCCCGAACCCCGATGCGTCGATTTTCTGATGTGATACCACCTGTCCTCCACTATGTCTCGTGACCCCACGCGCCCATGTCACTGTTGGGATTTCGCGGATCGCGAATCCACGATGTAAGTTTTCTTTGGCGTCGAAAACCCTGAACGCCGAATCCCGACCTACTGGGATCGCGTGCCACCTGTCCTGTGGAGATCAACGGTCCCGAATGACTCGAGAAATCATGACTCACGATTTCAACGAATCTGCGTCTCACCTCGCCAACCGCCGAATGCCGAACCCCAATGGGCATTGGTCCTTCCTGCGCGTACTGGATAACTCCTCCGCAACTTCTCCTCGATCTAAAGGTCAGCGGGATTTCGCGGTTCTCTTCCTGCGAACCCTGACCGTTGACTCTCCTTCTTGGAGATTTCTCCTGCTCCAAGGCTTCTCTTAGTTCGAACCCCACCTTGGTCCGTTCTCACCGTGTTCACGAAGGAACTATTCCTCCTGAGATTAGTTCCTATGATTCCTTCAGAGAATTTACATTCGCTTCCTACACTCGAACTTCAACAACTCTCGAAGTGTTGAGTTCTTCCAGACTCTGTGCACTCCTGGTGACAGTAGTCCCACACCTTCCTTTTCTCAGACTAACTTCTGAGACTTCAGGTTCGACCTGCACTTCCCTGCACGGCTCGAATAACCCAATTCAATTCCTGGGCAGATGAGAATGAGAGTCTAACTACTGAGCCTCATCAACGCACTCTATGCGGATCAATTCAACTGCACTCTATGCAGGAATCTCCTGGCTCAGACAGAGAAACAATCGAAACTCATTCTCCCCATCTCTTCTCACAGATTTCGAATCTACCATGAATTCACATACACAGTATATAAAACAAAGGCATAACAAGAAGAAAATATGAAACAACATAATATCAACAACACACAGAGAATAACCACAGCCATGAAATTGAATCAAAATCTTCCTATTAATTCAATATCTGTACATGGGTGTTCTTCACTAATTCTCTGCTCTGCTCTCTTCTTGCTCCTGAATGAATTTATCTACTGCTCTGAATGAATATTACAATAATACAAAGGAGGGTGCCTATATTTTGTTTGCCCTCTCGAAAGTAAAAGCCGTCTAATCTAGACTTAATTAATTTATCTACCTGCATTAAATCTAATAAATGCCTCAGCTACCTAAGGACGAGAGCTTATCTTCTCAAGGTCCGTCTTACAATACAAGTGCACTTCATTAAACCATGCATTAATGTCTTGGCGCAACACTATCACAATGTTTCAAAATTGGTGTTGGCACTGCCCAGCTGTTCTTTCTTTCTCCTCGCGCTGGCTCGCTTGATGAGTGAGCGATGCTCCTACATCATACTCCTCGGCTCGAAAGATTTCATGGGCTCCTGTCCATGAGCTCCTGCACGGTGTGCCTATGCTTCTAGATAACTGCCTCTGTTTCCCAGATGGCATCCTCCACTGGGTGATTCTTCCATTTCACCAGGTACTCAAAATACTGCTTTCTCCTGGTCTTCCGACCCACTCTCTTATCTAGTATGCACTCCATATGTGGTTTATGTGCAACGGGCAATTGCTTCTACCACTGGATCACTGGTTCCTTGGTTCCAGTGTCTGCTTCTTCAGCCTTGTATGGGTATAAATCCGAAATATTAAAAATCGGAGATATCCCGATGCCCTCTAGCAACTCAATCTCATATGCATTCTCCCCGAATTTCTTCAGGACTCTGCATGACCCAATTTTCTTGATCTTGAGTTTATTATATGTTCCCCTTGGGAACCTTTCCTTCCTCAGGTGCGCTAAAACGAGATCATCAACTTCAAACTGAAGTTGTCTCTTCCGCTGATCGGCTCTGCGCTTATACTCTTGATTGGACTTTTGCAGTCACTGCTTCATCTGCATGTGAAGTTCCTCCATTGCTTCAGCGAATTCTTTAGCCTTTGCGCTGCTAGTTTCAGCTTGTCCTGACTCCTTGAGCTCAGAAACTCCCCTCGGTTGTGTCCCATACAAAATCTGGAACGGGCTTCTTCCTGTACTTCGATTCACCGAATCATTGTACGCAAATTCTGCCTGTGGTAATATCTGGTCCCAACTGTTGTGGTGTTCTGTCACCAAGCTTCTTAATAAATCCCCCAGGCTTCTATTTACCACCTTTGTTTGGCCATCCATCTGTGGATGGTAAGCTGAACTAAAAGCCAAATTAGTTCCCAGCTTCTTCCATAGCATCCTCCAAAAATGACCTATGAATTTCGTATCCCTGTCCGAGACTATGCTTCTCGGCAATCCATGCAATCTGACAATTTCTTTGAAAAACAGATTTGCGATGTGAGTCGCATCGTTGGTCTTCTGACACAGAATGAAATGTGCCATCTTTGAAAACCTGTCTACCACCACAAAGATGGAATCAACTCCCCTTTGCATTCTCGGTAAACCCAAAACAAAATCCATGCTAATGGCCTCCCACGGCCTTTCGGGTATGGGTAATGGTTGATATAACCCTGCGTTTTTCTTTCGGCCCTTTGCATGTTGACATATCCGACACCTGTCAACAAACTTTTCTACCTCTGCTCGCATGCCTGGCCAATAATACGATTCGCTCAGCTTGGCGAATGTTTTGTCATGCCCAAAGTGACCTGCTAAGCCTCCACTGTGCTTTTCCTTCACCAAATTCTCCCTCATAGAGCAATATGGAATGCACAATTGATTGCCTTTAAACAACAATCCATCCTGGATCATAAAATCTAGCCACGAGCTCCAATCCCTGAGAACTAGGTTCTCGGCCGCTTCATAAGCTTCCCCGAAATCTGCATCACCTATATACATATCTTTCAGATTTTCAAAACCCAATGTTTTGACTCTGAACTCCTGCAGCAATAAACATTTCCTGCTCAAAGCATCAGCCACTTTGTTAGTAGTTCCTAAAATGTGCTTGATCACAAATGTAAAATTCGGCATGTACTCTACCCATTTCACATGCTTCTGGTTCAACTTCTCTTGTTGACTTATGAACTGCAATGCGTGATTATCACTATATAGCACAAATTCCTTGGGTATCAAGTAATGCCTCCACTTCTTTAATGCCTGTATGATGGCATAAAACTCTTTGTCGTACGTGGAGTATTTCATCTTGGCATCATCCAGCTTCTCGCTGTAATATGCAATAGGTCTGTCATCTTGACTCAGGACCCCTCCAACAACATACCCACTGGCATCACATTTCACTTGAAATGTTTTCTGAAAATCAGGCAACACCAGAATTGGTTGCTCTGTTATCCTTCGCTTCAACAGATTGAAGCTCCTCTCCGCCTCTGTTGTCCAATGAAAAACTTTATGCCATTTCTTCACTGTGTCCATCATTTCGGCACTGATTCCACTAAAATTTCGTATGAATTTCATGTAGAAACTAGCCAAACCATGAAAGCTCCTTACCTCAAAAACATTCCTCGGCGATGGCCAATTCCTGATCACTTCTACCTTCTCAGGATCCATCTTCAATTCATTCGTCGAGATTACAAAACCCAAATAGATGAGTTATGTCTGCATGAATGAGCACTTCTTCAAATTTATCAACAACTTCTCCTGCTGTAGCTTCCTCATCACAATGGCTAAATGCCTCAAGTGTTCAGCCTTTGTCTTGCTGAAAATTAATATGTCGTCCAAATATACGACCACAAATTTGCCAATGAATTCCCTCAGGACTTCATTCATCAGCCTCATGAATGTGCTTGGTGCGTTCGTCAAACCAAACAGCATGACCAGCCATTCGTACAAACCCTCATTTGTTTTGAATGTTGTCTTCCATTCATCTCCCTCTCTCATCCGGATCTGATGATATCCGCTCTTGAGATCAATCTTCGAAAAATAATTTGCCCCACTTAGGCAATCCATCAAGTCATCCATTCTCGGCAGTGGAAATTTGTACCTGATGGTGGTTTTATTTATCTCCCTGGAGTCTGTACACATTCTCCAGCCTCCATCCTTCTTTGGACTTAGCACTGTCGGAACAACACACGGACTTAGACTTTCTCTGACCAGTCCTTTATCCAGAAGATCCTGTACCTACCTTTTGACTTCCTCGTTCTCCTGAGGCATCAACCTGTACGCTGCCTTATTCGGCAAGCTTGCTCCAGGTATGAGGTCGATATGGTGACTCACACTCCTCATCGGTGGCAACGAATGAGGTAGTTCGTCCACGATGATATCAACGAACTCTCCCAACAGTTCCTGAATCTCCTCTGGAAAGTCGTCCACTCTTGTGCTTGTCAGAACAATTCTCAGTTTCCTGACAACAAAGAATTGTGGATCTTCATCCTTCTCCAGCTCTATGAGAAGTTCCTTCCCACTCATTAGAAGCATGGTACTGCTAACTTACGTCTTCACTTCCTTATCTTTTATCGAAAGCAATCTATGGGTTCTCCCATCTTTCTCCAGAGTGTACGTGTTCATCCTCCCATCATGAACAACATTTCTATCATATTGCCATGGTCTACCCAGCAATATATGACATACGTCCATGGGAATAACATCACACAGAATGTCATCATGATAATTCCCAATTTTAAATTTAACTAAGCATTGTTTAGTGACATTTACCCGGTGTCCTTTCTGTAACCACGAGACTTTATAGGGACTCAGGTGCTTAGTTGTTTCCAGCTCCAGCTTTTCCACCATCTCGGTCGAAATGAGATTGTCAGTGCTCCCGCTGTCCACAATGACTTTGCACTTCCTGTCCTTGGCTATGCAAGCGGTCCTGAACAGTCTGCTCCTCTGCATCGAATTGTCCACCTCTTTCTCAGGTGTTAACAAAATTTTATGCGTCCCAAGCGATCTTCCGCTGTCCGCATCCTCATCATCAAGCCTCTGCGCCTCAGTGATGTGAGTTTCTCCTTTGTCCATTTTTCTGTCGGGACAGTCAACAGCTTTATGTCCATCTTTCCCACATGTAAAACATGTGATAATTCCTCCATGACCTCTTCCTCTACCTCGGGTACGAGGAATAGCGTTGGCGTCAGCATATCCGCTACCCTGGTCTGTATGTTGCCTCCTCGGCTCAGCATATTGCTGCCTTTGTTCAGTTTGTGGCTGCCTCTGCTATGAGGTTCCAACTTTCTCCAGCTTACCCTGAGGTCTCTGTCAGTCCTCCTTGGGCTTCTGAGTTCTTTCTTGGGCAACTGCTTTGCCTCTGGGCTGACTCCTGCGTCGCCCTCGCTGTCCCTGTTTGCGGCTCAGCTTCTCTTCGGCATTTAGAGCCATCTGGTATGCATCCTCAACTGTTCGGATGGTAACCATGCTTAATTCATCCTGAATGTCATACCTCAGACCATTCAGGTATCTCGCCACCTTTTCATCATCGCTCTCCCGATGACCAGCTCAAATATTGAGCCTGTAGAATTCTTCGGTGTACTCTTTCACCGTCATCAGCTTCTATCTCAGGTTATGCATGCGCCTGAACAGTGTGATCTGATAGTCCCTGGGGATGAATTTCGCTTTCATCTTAGCGATCATCCTGTCCCAGCTCTTAATCTTCTGTTTTCCTTTGCAACGCCTATCAGCCTGCAACTCATCCCACCATAAGGCTGCATGTCCTTTCAGCTTGGTTACAGCATGCCTTACCTTTTTGTCCTCTTCGATATCTTCATAATCGAAGTAGGTGTCGAGTGCTCGGATCCAATCCAGCAACTCTTTTGCATTTAGACTCCCCTCATAGACGAGAATGTCCATCTTGGTCTTTGAGCTCATTCTGGCAATGGCTCTAATCAACCTCTCTGTCAAGGCATCTTCGGCTATGATCTCTTCTGCATCATGTCCAGCTTCCTCTTCAACTTCGGAATCACTGAACTCTACTGCACCAGCTCCACGCCTTTGGGTGGTTTCCATTTCCTCGAGTCTCTCCCTGAGATCTCGTATCTGTCGTTCCATTTCCGGATTCCCTGCCGGTCTACCCCTCCTTCGAGCGTCCCTGTCTTCACGATCAGGCAACTGCCTTTCTCTTTTGGGCGGCATTTTGTCTTCTGTCTCTACTACAGAAAACATAGATGAACCGGCTCTGATACCACTTGATTGCGCTACCGGCCCTCGACGACAACCGCTTCCACCAGGACCTTCTTCGTCTCAGGCCCGAAGAGTCCAAGACTCTTCCAACTCCCTTATCAGAAGTTCCTTTCCCACAGGTGTCTCTATCTGCGATCTTCCTTTCGAAAATCGGGAAATCGGAACTCGCGTGTTCGCGAGTTCGACGCTCACAATATCGGCCCTTCAATTTCCCGAACCCGAGCTCCGATGGTCAAAGTCAACGCCTCCACTCGTCGGGGATCTTCCTATCAGGATATCACTGCTTGCGATGTCAACGGCTTGGAGTTCCTATCCCCAAACCTCGATGCGCCGATTTTCTGATGTGATACCACCTATCCTCCACTATGTCTCGTGGCCCCACGTGCCCATGTCACCGTTGGGATTTCGTGGATCGCGAATCCACGATGTAAGTTTTCTTTGGCGTCGAAAACCCCGAATGCCGAATCCCGACCTACTGGGATCACGTGCCACCTGTCCTGTGGAGATCAACGGTCCCAAATGACTCGGGAAATCGCGACTCGCGATTTCAACGAGTCTGCGTATCACCTCGCCAACTGTCGAATGCCGAACCCCGATGAGCGTTGGTCCTTCCTGCGCGTACTGGCTAACTCCTGCGCAACTTCTCCTCAATCTAAAGGTCAGCGGGATTTCGCGGTTCTCTTCCTGCGAACCCTGACCGCTGACTCTCCTTCTTGGAGATTTCTCCTGCTCCAAGGCTTCTCTTAGTTCGAACCCCACCTTGGTCCGTTCTCACCGTGTTCATGAAGGAACTATTCCTCCTGAGCTTAGTTCCTCTGATTCCTTCAGATAATTTACATTCGCTTCCTGCACTCAAACTTCAACAACTCTCGAAGTGTTGAGTTCTTCCAGACTCTGTGCACTCCCGGCGACAGTAGTCCCACACCTTCCTTTTCTCAGACTAACTTCTGAGACTTCAGGTTCAACCTGCACTTCCCTGCAAGGCTCGAATAACCCAATTCAATTCCTGGGCAGATGAGAATGAGAGTCTAACTGCTGAGCCTCATCAACGCACTCTATGCGGATGAATTCAACTGCACTCTATGCAGGAATCTCCTGTCTCAGACAAAGAAACAATCGAAACTCATTCTCCCCGTCTCTTCTCACAGATTTCGAATCTACCATGAAGTCACATACACAACATATAAAACAAAGGCATAACAAGAAGCAAATATGCAACAACATAATATCAACAACACACAGAGAATAACCACAGCCATGAAATTGAATCAAAATCTTCCTATTAATTCAATATCTGTACATGGGTGTTCTTCACTAGTTCTCTGCTCTGCTATCTTCTTGCTCCTGAATGAATTTATCTACTGCTTTGAATGAATATTACAATAATACAAAGGAGGGTGCCTATATTCCGTTTGCCCTCTCGAAAGTAAAAGCCGTCTAATCTAGACTTAATTAATTTATCTACCTGCATTAAATCTAATAAATTCCTTAGCTACCTAAGGACGAGAGCTTATCTGCTCAAGGTCCGTCTTACAATACAAGTGCGCTTCATTAAACCATGCATTAATGTCTTGGCGCAACACTATCACAATGTTTCAAAATTGGTGCTGGCACTGCCCAGCTATTCTTTCTTTCTCTTCGCGCTGGCTCGCTTGATGAATGAGCGATGCTCCTGCATCACGCACTTATGAGACATTTATCGGCGCAGGCCATTCCATAATGGCCTCGACCTTCATTGGATCCACAGCGATACCTTCACCGGAGATGACGTGTCCTAAGTAGTGGATCTTTGATTGATAAAATGATAATTTTGATAACTTCCCATACAATTTGTGCTCTAGCAGACACTGTAGTACCAAGCGCAAGTGCTCGTCATGCTCCTCTGTCATCCGAGAGTAAATCAAAATATCGTCAATGAGTACTTCGATGAACTTGTCTAAGTACTTGCAGAACACCCCGTTCATCAAACTCATAAACACCCCTGGGGAGTTTGTCAGTCCAAACGGTAAAATAGTAAACTCGTAATGTCCAAACCTCATCTTAAAGGAAGTCTTAGGGATGCCATCTTCCTTAATCAGTAACTGGTGATACCCTGATCGCAAATCGATCTTTGAGAACACCATCATGCCCTTCATTTGATCAAAAAGATCATCAATCCTTGACAATGAATATTGATTCTTGATCGTGGCCTTGTTCAATTGATGGTAGTCAGTGCAGAGCCTCCATGACCCATCCTTCTTTCAAGTGAAAATAACAAGTGCACCCCACGGTGACACACTTGGAGGTATCAATCCCAGGTCCAGCAATTCTTTTAGTTTCATTCTTAACTCTTGTAATTCTGGGGTCAACATCCGATAAGGCGTTCTCGCTATTGGTTTAGTTCCCGATTTTAGGTCTATAGTGAACTCCAATTCCCTATCCGGCAGCATCCCAGGTAACTCCTTCGGAAATATGTCCACAAATTCTCTCACCACCAGAAGGTCTTCTAAACCTTTCGTTAATCCCTTCTCGTTTAATGCAAGGATCACATAAATCTTGCACCCCTTGCACATGCTCTTTTGTAGATGTAAGGAAGAGATGAACCTCAGGGAAACTCCCTGGTTTCATCCTACAATCACACGTCTCTGTCCCTTGTCATCGACCAAGATCAACCATTTTGTTTTACAGTTGAGTATCACCTCATGCATTTCCAACCAGTCCATATGAATTATGACATCGTAAGATCCTAAGATTGTGACGTATAGGTAATCCCTTGTGACAAACTCTCCCAAGTTAGGGATACAGCCCGTAACCTTTCCTCCAACCTTCTGTTTGGCTCTCGAAGCCATCTCTATGAAGCTAAACTCGTCCTGTTCAACTACCTTTACCTTAATCCATTTTAGCGTTACACCAGAAATGAAACTCTCGGTATCACTAGGATCTATCAAAATACTAAGGGTCTAGTCAGTGACAGTACCTGTTGTCTCGAGAATAGTTGACTGATGCTCTGCCTGGCGGTTATTCACCGCTGCATGAATCTGATGAGCCTTGCCCATATCTCCCACTGTAGTGGGTCTGACTAATATGGACACTCTAGTCCTCTCCACCGGACAGTTGCGCTGGTAGTGTGGCTCCCCACACGTCCAACACCCCTTCTTCGGCTCAATAGTCCTGGTACCTGAAGTAGAAGATGACGGCCCACCGGCATGGAATCCTGGTTTGTTCTTCTGAATAGGCTTAAATTGCTGTTGTTTTGGTCGACTCTGCTACTGATGATGTGGTCCTCGATAAGGTGTTCGCTGCTGAGGCGTCGGTCTCTGAGGTGTAGTGAAAGTGGGTCCCCTCTGGAAGCCACGATATCACGACGTACGTCTGGCTGGTGTCTGATGTTGCTGTGCTCCAGATGACACCTACCCTACTAGTCTCATTGGAGTCCTGGTCTGACCCGCACTGATAAGCTCCTCCTTTTCTATGAGGGTCTTTTGGATGGTATCATGCAAGGTTTGAGGCATCAAAATCCTGACCTTTGCATGTATGCTACTGTTAAGGCTGAACACGAACCTATTAACCTTAAGTTTCTCAATGTTAAGGTGCGGAACATACCGGAGCAGCTCCATAAAATGGGCCTCGTACTCGGGCACCATACGACCGCCTTGTCATAAGCCGTTGAACTCGTTGAGCTGACGCTCAATGAATTCCTCTGAAAGGTATTGCTCTCAGAACTGTTCCTAGAACAATTCCCATGACATGTCTTCGACGGGCATGTTCAGTTGCGGTAGGAGCGTCTTCCAACATAGAAGAGTGTTTCCTTTCAGTTGGAAGACTGCCATGCGAACATTCATGTTGGAGGTATAATCGCGAAGTGCAAACCACATTTCCATGTTCTCCAACCATGCCTCGATGGCTGCGTCGTCCGGGGCAACAAAGAACTTGGGAAATTTGAGCTTCTCGAGTTCACAGTGAATTCTACCAGTACCGACCAGAGTGCATGGTGGAACCTCAGCGGGTGTCGATGCCCTGGCCTCATCTCTGTCCAAACAGATGATCAGTGCCTCAGACATGCGCTGAAAAGATCTTGTCATTCCGACGACATCACCAACTATTATCTTCTCCTGTCCGACAACCTGCTCGTCTCCCTGGGGGTTAGATCCCTCAGGCATGGATGCTACTGGAGGTGTCACGCCTCCTCCCTTAGCACCCCATTCTCTGCCTCCACGGCGTCCTCTAACCATGATTGCCTACACAAATACAAGTCAACTCAATTAGTAACATTATAATCAAATCATATCAATGAAAGTCGTAGCGTTCCCAAGTCGCGGGTTGAACACGCTCTGATACCACATGTAACATCCCCATCTGATACGACTCCTACGATGTACAACTGGTAAAAGCACCCTTAACTTTTTTTTTTTTTTTTGGGTGTGTTTGTGTGTAGGAAGGTAATAATGACATTATACTCAACATTGCAACATGACGATGGCACAATGCATGCAAATCACGCAACAACAACATAACGGCCTAACATAAAAGCACATCAAGAACCTGGAAGCAATGTACGAAATTCAACCGACAAAAAAAAAGAATGACAACAAGTCCATCCTACCCTGCAATGGTTAGGACCTCCAGGACACATTAGCAATGCTCAAGCCCAGGTTCCCATCGATTTTGACCATTTAAGGTCTCAGGGATGGAGACTGTTCTGAGGAACATGAAGGTGTCTACATCCCTCCCGACACAAGCAGACCAAGCCTACAAATCTAAGGACAATCATCTTAACAACCCAAAATTAATTACACAAGTAACTAGAACCCTTACAATGTGATCCGGATTATTTTCGGCACGAAATGAGAGCGGAGATATAACATAGAAATATTCAGAGATATTGCAAGAGAGACAACAATATAACAGAGATATAGCGGAAATATAAAAAGAGTCACAGATATACAGTAATACACGATTT
>ML783712.1:209344-277076 GCA_009831015.1 Picea engelmannii
TCCCAAAAAACATCGTTTAGGGCCTCAAAATGGCCCCGGAAGTTAAAACTGCTAAAAATAGTAAATTACCAAAATTGCCAGAAACATGTTTTGGGCCAGTTGGAGAAGGTGGGTGGCCACCGATATCCACCTGGATCACAATGAGAAAAACCAATCACATTGAATGTTTACAAAACCACGTACAAAAATTAACTAATATTAAACAACAACCATTAATCAAGGCTAAAAGGTCGTTATCTATGACTTAAATTGGCGTTAATTACAGATCAATTAACCAGTCTAAATTCCATCAGTCAACGAGTTACCCACCGAACTTAACATGAATTACGACTCAAATTTAGTGAGTCTAGGTTACCAATTAGGAGATATCTATAAATCCAACTAACCATAAACTTGAATAACAACATTAACATTCTTAAAGTGGAATGCTACCTATAGCACTTATGAACAGTTAAACCTCAATATTAGTCTAGATATAATGACTGAACTAACCACACTAGTTGTTTATTATCATTGAGGAGGAAACTGTCAGCTAATAACATTATTGTAGCAAATCAACAAGGTAATTACATATCTATTGCATAACAATTTATCACAGCAACTAACAAGGCATTTAACATGATGATTAACATAATCAATTAATTGAGCAATAACAGGGTAGTTTGCATGACTATTTTCATAACAAGTATTATAGCACTAACAAGGTGATTATCATGTTAATTAACATAACAATTAATATAATAGTAGCGAGGCAATTTATATGACGGTTAACATAATGATTAATAGCACAAAAACAAGGCAATTTACATAATTGTTAACCATTTAACTCACTGTGGCATTTAATCAATAAGTAGGAATCTACTGACCATTCACAGTGCTATAGCAATTGTTTTGGCATTTAGTAAGGCAAGTAATATAGCATTTAACATTGCAATTAACAAGCCAATTAACTGTAGCAATGGTTTTGGTAAATTCGTGGTCATTCCAGCAAGCTCAGTCAACATTCTAAAGGCTAAAATGAAGGGTAATTACAGCAAGCTCTGGAAACATTCTAAAGGAAAAATCGTGGGTAATTACAGCAAGCTTTGGCAACATTCTAAAGGCAAAATCGTGGGTATTTAAACAACAATAAAAGTAAACTTTTAAAGGCAATAATTGTGAGCATTAAACAATGGTCTTAGATTATTTTTGAATGGAAAAACGTGAGCATTTAAAAAATGATCTCAGACATGTTTTGAATGGTAAAATCATGAGCATTAAACAATGGTCTCAAACATGTTTAGAATGGTAAAATCATGAGCATTAAACAATGGTCTCAGACATGTTTTGAATGGTAAAATCATGAGCATTAAACAATGGTCTTAGACATGTTTTGAATGGAAAAACATGAGAATTTAAACAACGATCTCAGACATGTTTTGAATAGTAAAAATGTGAGCATTAAAAAATGGTCTCAGTCACGTTTTGAATGGAAATTCGTGAGCATTTAACCATAATCTCAGCCACATTTTGAATGGAAAAATCGTGGGTAATTAATCATCTATCATAGTCTCATTTTAAAAGGGAAAAACATGTATAGGGACACACCAGAAGGGCATTCATGGCTATCCATAATTAATATATGCAAAATGATGTGCCCAAAACACACCAGAAGGAACTCCATGTTGCCAACATCATTTGAAAGGGAAAAACGCTGGGAAAATGCAGAAATGGATATGAATTCGTTTTCCATTGCCAAGATACCAATGCCACATAGACAGGAATACAAAAAACATTTTTCATCTCCTGGACACCAATATAAAATGCAGACCTGAAATCAATTCATTCTTTTTTTTCATTGCCAGAATATTCAAAAATTTGCAGACCGGAAATCAATTTGTGCTTCCAATGCTATAACCTGAATACAATGTAGACAACAGTAAGAGAACACAAGGATCCAATGGGAAAGGTCATGGAATGATTTTTGGGGTTTCTATCAGTCAAGGCATAAAGAAAACCAACCAGGACAAAAGATAATCCACACGTAGAGGTTGTTGCCAGATGGAAGAATCAACAATCATCCAGGGACAAACATGAAGGGTAGCCAACTAACAGGTTCTTCCTTCACTCATCATCCTCGCACAGAAAAGCAGGGCGTTGAGATCCATAGGTATTTTAACGCTAAGGCGACGACCGTAGATCAGGCTCCTGGCCGACTGCTCAGGCGAGGACTGGTGAGCTAGGGTTGAAGGATAAACAACCATGAAGGTCATAATGAACACAGCAAGGTGGTCAAGAAATGGGGGAAAACGAAGGCCATGGGAGTCAACATCCATCGAGCTAGGCTAAGGAAAGTTTCAGTGACCAAATTTAAAAAAAAAAAACATCATTTTACTTTTCCATTAAATAAGAAGATCCAACCATAAGTCCTAATACATTCTACCATACAAAAATGAAGAGAGTGTACCATTGCCTGATCGCCCGCTCTGAATGACGTCCTGCGTGCTCCGTGCAACTCCCACTCCCCGACCGTCGAGACTTCACTAGTACCTCTCAGCCAATTCTAGGGGTACTCTTCTTCCCCCTTAGCTCCCCAAGCCGCAAAGGGGCCACACACTCACTATCCAAACATTTTGACTAGCTCCCAACTCACCTCGCAAGGCTGAGCTACCACTCCTCACTGAGCCAGGTATCCCAACTCCCACAAGTTAAGTTGGTCGATTAGATATTTCTGCAACGTAACGTTACGCAAATAGAAGAAGATCCTTCATCCTTCTCCTTCCTTCATTATATAGAGTTTCAAACTTCCTTTCTTTCCTAAAATCTCATTTCATTAAAGTTTTAAAAATAAATTCCTAAAAATTCCTCTCCATACAAGTGTCCCCCATCCCCTACATTCCTCCATAATTTAATTTCTTTAATTAATTAATTATCTTTATTTTCCTCACCCACCTAGAGTTACTCCTAGAATCACTCCTAGGTGTCCCCAAATTCTCTTACAGGTTTTAGTGGCTTTCTCTATTATTAAATTGCTAGTTCAGTTTAAATTAGAAAGCTCTTAAATGGTAGATACTTTTTCTAAGTTTGACCTTCCACTTTTTCCCTTATGTTCCCCTTTCTCCCTTTTTATGTTTACCTCTTTTCCTAGTTTCCTAATTTTTCAGATTTTCCCTCTTTCCCCTTTTTAATTAGAACTCAAAAAGGCAGGTGTGGAAATTAACCCTTTTTCCCTTTTCTCATTTAATTAGTATTTTAAAATTATCAAAATAATAAAACTATTAATTCCCTTTTTTCGTTTAAATTTTATTCCAACAATATTTTTTTTTTTAATGAATAAATTAAATTTCTTATTCCCTTCGTGTTACAAGATTTAACGAAGGTCATAATTATTATTTATGTGGTTTTTATTTTTATTATTATTATTGTTATTTTTTTTTATATAGAGATAAAATTTTACCACTAGCATAGTTTAGACTTAAACCTTAAATTTTCGTACAGGGCGACATTTAATTAGGGAATTTGTTCTAAAATTTTCTTAACACATTATTCGTCCTAAGGCCATCTAGGTTCATTCCTCTATCATCAACAACACAACGTGCCCTTGAGGACACACTAGGTTCTCCAAGGGTGACACTCACCTTAATCTGTTTCCCTTGCATGACGTTCCCTTCATGACACACTAAGTGCTCCAAGGGTGCCACTCACCTCTTGACTGACTTGGTAGACATCAATAACCCCTGGAGTCAATACTCTGCCAGGTGAACTTATGGGAGACTAAGGGCCTCTAAGGAATAAGGCCCCCGCCTTATTGTGCGCCCCTTAGAGTCATCTTGAGCGACTATCACAGTCTGCCCTCACGACATCGTGGGTCCTCTCGAACTACGTAAACATTAACCTACAGTTTGAGCCACGGTGGGAGTGCTAGTAGGCTGTGGCATGGATGTTATCCACACCTCTCCCTCAACATCTCTGGTAGTCGTGCATGACCCCTTTACTCCACATGTGAGTCTGGTCGGCAAGCTATCGTCAGCCTACATCATCAACAAATCATGTCAGAACATATCCATATCATATCATCTAATTAGATGCACTAATATCACAATAAAACAATCAAACCCCAATGGTACACTCCCTGACTCGATCTAGATTCCAAGGGGTTCCATCGATGCCTCTGCATCCTTGAGGTCCAAAATCTTGTACACTTAGTAAACCAAGTCAATAGCACCTGTTTATGTCAATGCAGTAAAACAACATGTCATCAACCCATAATGCATCATAATCAAAATCAAAAGTTTTAATAGCATAGTAATCTGGATCACTTGCGAGCAAGTGTCCTCAAAGAATAAGTTCGCTCAGTGTACCAAAGCAGGATGTTACATCTATACTCAGAGAAAAGGGACAAGAGTTTGTAGTTTTCATGGACATCCATAAGAGAAAATATGAAGAGTTGGATGATAGAATGGGCTCTTTGCACTCATTGATTTCTAGAATTGTATAGTATCTTTAACTTCCAGTGAAACTTTGGTTCATCTTAGGTGAAAGAGGTGGACTCAATATTGTAATGAACAAAAATTATAGTTCTAAAAACTTTGAAGTTGGAGAAGCTAGTAGTGTGGACTTGGATGATGTGGATACATGCCCAATTGATAATGCACTATGATTTCTAGGTTAACCCTAAAGCATAAAGTGTTGGTGGGAAAAAAATTAGTGTAATGCATAACATTAATCATTTTTCATAGGGTAATTTTTCTCTTAAAAGTATATAAATTAGAAAATACACTTGAGAAATATATAGAATTAGGATAAGGACAAGATGTTTAAAGAATTTTAAACTATAGATTTTGGATTAATTTTTGGTATTATGTATTATCCAACTATCCAATTCTAAGAACATAATTTAAAACAAAAAATAATATCTATATGACAATACATTATCCATTAAACTTTGAATTTTTAACTTTTTATTATATAAATTCTTTTTTATATTAAATATTACTAATTATATATAAATAGTGTTCTTTTTTACCACATTAATTATCTCATATAACTATTTTAATTTATTAACCTATAATATTTTAAATAATAAATTTGTATTATATTAATTCTCACACGAACTTCAATTTACATTTAAAAGATACTATAAAAAACTATTTACATACATAAAATCTTCAATGATACAATGGATTTAAATTTTTTTTAAAGATAGAATATACTATTAAAAAAAGGAATATATATATATATATATATATATATATATATATATATATATATATATATATATATATATAACTAAGGCACTTGATAGGAATGATTATTATTCTTCTTATTGTCAGTCATATTTTTACTATCTATTATACTAACCATTATAAATTTGGCTTAAAAAAAGGTTTATTTCTAAGATGCATTTTAAAAAATCTTTTAATAAATGAAACTTATTTTGATAGTAAATATTTTTCACCAAAAAATATTTACTATCAAAATAAGTTTCATTTATTAAAGGATTTTTTAAAATACATCTTAGAAATATTTTAAAATATAAATAAAATTATAATTAATATTTTGACTTTATCATTAATTTAACCAATATCCTGAAAAAATATTTTAAAATACAAAAAAACTTATTATTAATACTACAAAATATCAAAATTTATTAAAAATTTAAAATTATATTTTTTTAAATTAAAAAATAATAATTAATTTATATTAAATATAAAAATAAACATTTTTTCAAAAATTAAATAATTTATATTTATTTTATTTTTAAATTTTAATGTGTACATACAATAACCTTGAACTCAAGCTTCTAATGACCATGGGTGTATATCAATGTACTTGCAATTACCTAGGGTCTAGATATGTACAAATACTTCCAAGGAAACACTATATCCAAATTCTTAATTTCGTTCTCATCTCCCATGTGGCAGTTCACCCATGAGTGATATTTTCAAGATATACAAAGTACAAATACCTCCCAGGAAAGAATAATAAGGTTGTTAATGTCGTTGCCATCTTCCCTTCACATTTGGCAAACACTTATGTTTTAGTTTTTTATTTTATTACCATAACACACTTACAATTTTGCAATTAGCATTTTTATGTTTTATGTATAAAATACAATACAATTTTCTATTTTTATGTTTGATGAATAAAATACATTAATTTATCATAGAAGAGTCAGATTATATTATTATATTATGTTTCATGTATTTTGATTTTTTAGTTCATTTTAATCGTAGGTTTTAGTTTGGAAAATTGAGATCGAGAACTTTTTAAAGCCATTTTGAAGCATTAAATGAAAATTTTCAGTGTTTTGGTGTTTGTAACAAGAGTACACCTACTTGAAAGTGTTATACATTATGAGACATTTCCAACAATGAAAATCATGCATGAATTGAAGTGCATATGAAAAAGTTATGCATCGTGCAAGTTGACATATCATGTTGACTACCATGTTATGAGAGGATGCCACGTCAACCCCTATTAGTCATGCATATATGGATAGCCACATGAGGGATTTCAAGAATATTCTAGAATTTTCAAAACCCTACCACAATTCAGAGTTGAAGAAGTCAAAAACCTATCCCTATATGCCCATCAAGCTATGTTAAATATCGGGTCACTAGGAGGAGACGGGGTTTCGTTCTATGTTATTGTTTTTTGTTCTATAGCATAGTGGAACAACTAGGAGTGGAAAAATTAATGACCATAACAAAAGGGGTTAATGTTCTATAGAACCCTAACAGGTGATGGGTCTACTGCTAACAAGTCATAGGTATCAGGTCACTCCATAGAAATTTCATTCTCCTTTGTACTTGCATTACTTCCACACCAGAAAAAGCAACATAGAAACCTCACCTTCTAGCTAATTTTTATTCCATAAGGATTTCCCAAATAAACATTTTGTGTTGGTTTGTGGATGTGGTGTGTGATTGTACTTTATTGTTCTCTATTTTTCACATTTTGTCTATTTCACGCATAAGAACAAAATTAGTAACTAAATATTTTGGAATCTAAAGGAATTTGACCTGCATAATGTAGATTTCAGTTTTCTTTTATCAGAATTGTTGTGAAGAACTATTTTTGTGGAATATCCACGACAATTTACACATGAATATAGAAAAAAACTATGATAGATCTCTCTTTTCACATTAAGTTTCAAGTTATGTTTTAATGTTTATGAAAGTAATTTTTTTGAGTTATGTTTCAATGTTTATGCAAGTGATTGTTATGTTTTAATAAATTTTGAAGTAATTATTTAGCAAAAAAATCAATTATTTTCCTCCGAACCAACATATTTATGGAATCTCAAAGATACATCCAAGAAAGGTCCTCAAGCTTAGAAATCAAAAGTCATATTTATGGAATCTCAAAGATAATCCCAAGAAATGTCCTCAAACTTAGAAATCAAAGGTCATTGATGAATCTAAACATAGGTACACCAAGTACCAAATGTAAACTATTGACACACCATGTTTAACCATTTACTATGTTTTTCTTTTAAGGAAAACCTTACAAAAAACTTTTTGGATACTTGCACATAACCCATCAATGTGTACATACACACTAGCCTAAATCTAATAATAAATTCTCATAATTATCAAACAAACATTTCTACAACATAACATCAAATCTTAAAGAACTACCTTCCCTACTCAATCTCATATTCTTCCTCTTCATAATTAGGAATATTCTTTAAATAGAAACCAACTATGAGTTGATTCACAACATCCCTCTTATATTATTCAACACAAAGCAACCAAAGGGCTACCTACCATCCACATTCATAACTCATAAAATCCACATCAAACATAATCAAATGAGAAATATGAATTACTCATGCTAAGTTATATTCGTAGCCCCTAAAAGTTAATACTTGAGAACTTTATGAAATTATTTCTTTCAAAAATATTATCATTGAGCTTGCTATACATTACACATAAAAGTATAAAGATTGCTTAATTTGAAAAACCCCAAGGAAAAGGAGCATTATCCACAAAAATGCACGAAGTATCCTTTTCACAAACTTGTTCATACCTTTTTCAACCATTTTCAAAGTTATCCATATAATATTATTTTATCCATCTAAACAGAATCGATATATGAAATTCATAGGGAGAGTTGATAAACCTTCAGCGATCCATAATGTCATTTCGTTAAATGAATATAAAAATTATGAATAGTTCATTCATAAACGAGGCGCCACATCTTGTTTTAAAGACTTGGGGCATATTTCTATTTCCTCTATAATACTACATTACTTATTACATGTATTTAGTAAAACTTTTGGGTTTGTTACTCTCTACTACCTTAACCTCATAAAATTTTCAAACTAAGAAATATGAGAGAGAATGTTGGTTTAAGATGTTAGATGTAAGAAAATTTAATTGTATAAAAGAAAAAATATGAGTTTAATATGTTAGATATACGTAAATTTAATTATATAAAGATTAATTTATGTTTCATTTTAATAAATTTAAATCTTCTACACAATAAATCTTTTCTTGCGGATATTCTTCAAATTTATTTTATAATCTTTTTAACATTTGAATTTTTAAGGCCTTTACAAAGTCTTTCTCAGTAACATTTATAGATTTTTAAAATTATGTTTACAATTTAATTATATAAATATTAAATTATAATTCATTTTAATAAATTTAAATCTTCTACCCAATAAATCTTTTCTTGTCGATGTTTTTCAAATTTATTTTATAATCTTTTAGATTGTTTGATTTTTTAAGGATTTTACAAAGTTTTTGCAAATAATATTTATAGTTTTTTAAAATTATTTTTACAACATGAATAGTGTTCTATGTTGATTAAGAAATTTGATATGCCAAAAATATATAAACTTTCTATGATAGAAATATTTGCCACACTCCATTCATATTGTTTTGATGGCCTTCTCTTTCCCTCTACAGACTCAAGTTTCCCCTTCTGTTCTTTCTAGAGTAAAATTTTCAAAGTTTTGTAGATATATGTGGGTCACAGTTAGACAACTCACATATACGCAGGTTGATCCATTGCAGCCCGCGTACATCGGGTTTTGTGCTCAAAAATTTAAAAATATGTCGCATTTCCATGCGATGTCACGAGATCCATGATCCTTGACCTTCCATATACTGGAAACGCTCTAAATCGACCCTTCAATTTCATTTGGAGACTATAAATTGAGTCATATACTTGAGCCTTGAGGGAATTCAGCATTGAGAGCAAAGACACTTTGGAGAAATTTCCAAAATTCCTTCTCTTTCCCTCTACAGACTCAATTTTCCCCATTTTGTTCTTTCTAGAATAAAGTTTTTAAATTTTTGTACATATACGTGGGCCACATTTAGACATCTCGTATATACACAAGTTTATCCATTACAGACCGTGTACATTGGGTTTTATTCTATTTTCTTTTAATTATGTTGGGTTTCCATGCCATGTCACGAGATCCATGATCCTTGACCTTCCATATACTCGAAACTCTCGTAATTGACACTTCAATTCCATTTGGAGGCTATAAATTGAGTCATATACAATTATTGAGGGAATTCATCTGCACTTTGGAGAAATTTCACTTCATATTGAGTCTACATCCCTTTTTCCTTGAAATTCTGAACTTCTTGTGTTCATCCCCCAAGATCTTCCTATCTTCAGAAGGAGAAACTCTATTAATCCTACTACTTGTGAGCTTTCCTTTGTGGAGGATTCAAGTGGTGAAGGCCCAACTGGAGGGACTTAATTTCTTGGTTCCAATATGTGTTGTTACATAATTTTGTCAGTTATGTACTTCTTTTGATTAGATTAATATAAACACTCTTTTCTCATCCAATTATATGTCACAAATATTTGTATTACTTTCCATTGGCATATTTGTTATACATGTTAATGGATTATGCTAGTTTATATGTTGATGTTCTATATAATTTCTATATGCTTGTGTATCTTGTATGTTAAGGACAAGTTGCAAGCATCAAGATTTTGGTCATGAGCTCAATTGTGGTCTTCTTCGGATGTCCGAGAGAGATAGGATTATATCCTTCTCTTGTTAGAATTTATATTTATCTAGAAATGATCCAAAATGGATCAAGGAAGGCTTAAACATCAAAGTTCTCAGAGCTAGACAAAAATAGCGCCATCGTGTCATTCTTATCATTCTGATTCCAACGATATAATGTTTTCTGAAAATGGACATCGTATGCGAAAGTTATTGCGTTCTAATTGGTTTCCCAAACATGCAAAAATGTCAACAGGTCATATTGTTGACGTCAGTAGGGACACGTAGAAGCACAAGGAGGTGACATGTGTCACTCATTTTTGTCATATTCAAGGGTTATGTGGACCAATAAAAAATTGACATGTGGAACTGTACAGACGCAACCTGTTGTTGTACAAAATGCTAACATGGCCCAATGATAGGCCAACACGTGGAAGTATGGATGAGATGTGGTTGTATGGATGCTGACGTGGTAGGATGAGTCGACAGTACAAATGTTGACGTGGAAGGTGACTGGGCAGGTGACTTGGTTGTACGGATGTTGATGTGGTAAGATCAGGGTACGACACATGGTTGTACGACAAGTGACGTGGAAGGTGACTGTGAATGTTGACTAGATTGTACAGGCCAATCCAGAGGTGACACATGGCCTAATCATAGGTCTCCATGTGGCACCCTTGATTTATCCAATGTTGACTGTGTAAAAAAATTTCTTCCACCTCCAGGGGATTCAAACCCCTGACCTCTGGGTGAGGAAATTGACTACAACAAAGGCGCTAACCGTATGGGATACTATGGTTCTTAACAAACCATATGGTTGGATTTATATTTAAGTTGTGATTGGTCATTGTTTTGGGGATAGGCCCCGGTCAGTGGGGGGGGGCTAGCCCGCTAACAGAGCTATGAACCAGGAGCCAAGACAGAGTTTTGGGTGCACGAGAGGTTAGCACCAGGGCAGATGGCCACCATAGGACCAGATATTTAGGGGCTTGACCGAAGGACAGGGGTTAGCATCTAGCCCTCAGCCATATGCTAGTGCCCATATAACCAGGGGCCTTGGAGAAAGGGGTTGTGCCAAAATTGTTTCCAATATGGGTTTTTCAACTATATTATATGTTTTTGTTTTTGGATTATTAGCCTAAGTTTCGGAGATTTTTTCCAAAATTGAGGATCTGGATCCCTTTTTGAGGCCATATCTTGGGGGGAAGTTGGGAGGAGAACCCCAAATCAAATCCTATATAAATCAGAGGTTGTTGATATTCCAAGAGATTCATATTAGCATATTGATGACGAGTTTGTGAAGCTTGAAGAGATTTTTATGTAGGGAATCGATTGAGGAAGCGAATTTTAGAGGCCAATTCCAGGAGCTATGCTCAACCTTTTTCAGTGTCGTCAGTTGTGTTGGATTCTTAAGGTCGAGTAGAAAAAATCCAGACCAATTTTTAATCCTTTTGATTCATTTATGATGTACTTTGGAAGCATTGAAGATAAATAAGAAAGCCTCCCCCACTGAGACAAAGGCCCAAAGATGTAGGCAATCTTGCTCAACTTTGTTAACAACCTTGATGTTATGGTTTTTTGTTCTTTATTCTTATATTTGGATTTGCATTCTTTATGATGGATGCAATATTCTCGCATTAAGTTCATTTTCTCTCCTTAATTCCTAAATGGTAATTGAACACATGCTTAAAAATTAACCAAGTCTTTAAAGATCATTTTCAGATCAAGTGGTATCAGAGGAGGTGGACTATTGGTTTCTTGAGTTTGCATGATTACCAGGGAAAATCTAAGTCGTTGTGAAGGCAAGCTTGTAGAAGGAGATCCGGAGATTGGATCTAGAAAGAGGACTTCTCAAAGTGAGAATATGGCATCGAAAGAAGGAATGTCTCAAAATGAGATAGAGGTGCAAAATACTTTATTCGCCATGTCTCAGATGGTAAAGGTCTGATATGCAGATTAATTGGAACAAAAGAGTCATTTCCAATGGGTATATTCAAAACAAGACAAAAGTGAAGAAGAACAGGATCCTCCTAAGAATCCTCCTTCACCTCCTTCATCTCTATCATCTTCTTATTATTCAAGTACAAGTGAAACTTCTACCACAAGAAAACATTCCCATAAACATAAACATGATATTCCATTACTTAATCTTGGTGTGAAATTCGAATTTCCCATGTATGATGGTGAAGTCAATGTTGAGAGGCTTGATAATTGGGTCAGACAAATGGAAGTTTATTGCAGTGTGTAACAAATCAAAGATGAGGAAACCTAAATCAATCTGGCATCACTTCATATTGCAGGCACAACACTCATATGGTTGCAAAGTAAGTTGCAACATGGTAGATAGAAAGTTGGTAATCTCTTTCCATCATGGATTTTTCTTTTTTTTTGCACCTAGAAATCAATTTATCCTTTGGGTTATAAGGAAAAAGATTCAATCGAATGGAAAAATATTAAACTAAGAAAAGAAAAAATGGTGCAAGAATACACAGATGAATTTCATAAGATGGCATTAATGTTAAATATTCCATTACATACACAAGAAATGGTTATGAAGTATATAGGAGGTTTACCTGTACATATTCGTAACACTGTATTTATGTTTGTACCTACCAATATTGATGAGGTTTATGTTCAATCAAAATACATTGAAGCAGGGAAAGTAGGAGTTGGTGTATCAGGAGAGGGGAATCTTCTTCAAGGAAAGAAGAAAAAAGAAAGGGGAAGGCAAAGAAATAAAATTCAGCGACAAGGAAGGAAGAGAAGCTCTCTTGCAAGCATTGCAAGAAAGAAGGGCATGGTGATGACCATTGTTGGAAATTGCATCCAGAGAAGAGACCAAAATGGTTCAAAGAGAGGAAAGGGAGGAAAACAGTTGCAAAAACAACATGACCAACAGACTTGGGATATGATTCAGGTGATGAGACTAAAATCACAGCAGTTGGCTTGACAAGTAAAATTGGTGATAGATATGATTCTAGAAGTAAATTGTTTCATATAAGGGTGATAATGAAACATACTAAGATCAAAACATTCACAGGAAGTGGTTAAACAATTGGGATTGACAACTAAGATACATCATAAAACTTACTCACTTAAATGGATAAGAAACAATCATAAATTGCACATAACAAAGAAATGCACTTTAAAGTTTGCAATTTCATCAAAGTTTGTGGATGAGGTAACTTGTGATGTGGTGCCACTAAATTGATGTGGAATGGTCTTAGGCATCCCTTATTTGTATGATCGAAAAGTAATACTCTACAGGGAACATAATCAATATCACTTGACTAAAGAAGGCAATGAATTAGTATTACATTCTCACCACTTAAAAGAAATCAATCTCCTCAAACAATGGAACAATTAAGGAAGGTAGCTTATGCAAGAAACACACCTATAATTGTGCCAAGTAAACCATTTGATCTAAAACATGAACATGAGATGGTTGTAGAATGGAACTTCAATCATACTTTGCTTCAAGATAAGGTAATGTCGTGCAAGCAAATCAAACATATTAGTTCATTTGCAATCATATTTATTATGTTATTGTTGCTAATGTTTTCAACATGGATGGTAGTGACTTCAGTGAGATGTGAATGAGTTCAAGTGGCTAACAATATGCTCTCAGTTTCCATGTGTTTTTTGCAATTGATTATGATGCAAAAGGTGCACATGGCATAGTTTAAAGACACAGGACAAGTGGGGTGGCCTATTGCACACTTGATGACTAGTTAATACCCTTTTGGAGGACCAAAAGGTCTTAGTGGGGAGGCATGATACAAAATGGATCCAGGAAGGCCTAAAAATAAATGTTCTCGAAATTGGACAAAACTAGTGCCATTGCGTCTGGATCATCACACTGATTTCATCCATATAATTTTTTCCAAAAATGGACATTGTATGCAAAATTTATAGCATTCTGATCGATTTCCCAAACAGGCAAAAAAGTCAACTATTCAAAGTCAATAGGTCGTACTGATGACATCAGTAGTATGACAGGTGATGTTAGCATGAAGTCAACAGGGACATGTGGAAGCATAAGGATATTTATCTGGAGAGGCATACATTCTTTATAATGGGAGGTCCCTTCATCCATCATATATTGTCTGTGTACGTTGGCCTTTATCTTTATTTAGGAGTGTGTTCTTTGTTTATTAGTTTTCATTAGAATATTGTATTTTGTAACGAGATCTAAGCCATCATGGAGCATGATGAGCCTCCCTACTTGTCTCCTCACCTTTTGAATCAACCACCATGGTTAGGTCCTATACCAAATACACCTTCTAAAAGGTATAGAATTAATAAAAATGCTACATATATCTTCACCACCCACACTTGTGATCATACTACCATGAGTATTGAATCTAATATGAATGTATTGGGAAGATCTTTGACTCTAGTGTCCACTATGATTAGTGGGGTCCCCTCGACTACCTCATGATCATTTTTTTGGATCTTGGAGGCTCCCTCAACTAATTATACCCAACCTATTGTCTCTTCTCATCCCATGGGAACAAATCCTTTTTTTTTCATGAGTAGTATGTCAAATTATAGTACTCAGTCAAAGCTTTGGGCCTCTAATCCTTTCTCTTTTGGTGTGCCAAACATGACTTTGCACTTTTCATCCTTTGTTTCAACGTCTCATGTGAATCCTAGTTTTGGGTATTGGGGCACGATAACTCCTTATACTCCTTTAACGTTTGGTGGGGGTCATATCCCCCAACCAATTCCCATAGTGGGAATTTGGAATCATCCTTTGTTCAGACCCAATCCTAGCTACAATTTTTCAGGTTGTAGTGCTCAAATGAGCGGTCATTCTACTTATTATATCTTGTCTGTCATTCCTTCTTCCACAATATTGATTCCTACAAAAGATTATCTCATGGAAAACCTTCCTCTAACCTCTGGGTTTTTCATCAGGTTGGAGTAAATTGTATGGTATGGGAAACCCCCGCATGGACTTCCTTCGTCTAGGGGAAATATATATCCTCAGATGAGTAACCCTTATCATGTCACTTTCGCCTCGCAAGAAGCTTCCTCGGTGAAAATCCGTTTACAACCTTTTATGAATCAATTCGGAGGAGGATATTGTCCTACCAAATAGGGCCATGGTGTATACCAGAACCGTGGTTGGCTTGCCATATCTCAAAACCAATCTTTATTGAGAGCTTGTTCTCAAACATCACAACCCTGACTCCCTTTTATAGCGACGTTGAATCTTCCAGACTTGTAAAAAATGATGAATGAACCAATGTGTAATGACTTGTCATGCCCCCCAATCCCTACCAATCTTCCCTCTCACATTCCAAAGTTTGAGGGAAATACTGGTGAGGACCTATGTGATCATGTGACTACTTTTCACCTATGGTGCTCGTCTAACTCCCTTGATGACAATTATTTTTGTTTGAGACTATTTCAATGCACCCTTATGGGGGTTTCCATGAAGTGTACATCAATCTACCTGGGGAACTTATGGAACTTTCAATGAGTTGTTGCTGGTTTTTCTCAACCGCTTCCAATTTTTGGTTCTTTATGATGTCGGCATAGAACTTTTATCAAATTTTCATTAAGATAATTCCACCCACATATTTGATCATATTCAAGAGTGGCATAGATGGAATATGTTGATTAAATCTTACATTCCTCTAGATTTTCTATTGGAATGGTTCCTCAAGTCCTTATTTCCTTACATTTCAAAGGATGTTTCTACATATGGAGTGACATTTGAGGAATAGGCCATCATCAAATCCCAACAGTTGGACCTCATCTATGCTTAGTCTAGGATGCTCTATGAAATTATCTCTGACGCACCATACTGGAATTACAATCCTAGGAAAAATCCTAGGCCTCGTGATGACAAAATCATAAGCTCCTCAAGTGCCAAGATTGCAGACCAAGTGAAAAAACAGTTGAAAGATTTATCTCTTAACATGTCTATAGTAGGACAAGATGAATCTTTGTCCTTAACCACCCAGTCAGTGGATGTGCATTATGTATAGTAAACAAACCCAAATGGTGACAAAAAACCCACAGGGAAGAAGAATAAAGGTCTTGGTAATAATCATAAGGGAGGGAATAATAATAATAATAACAATAATAAAGGAAAGGATGAAAACAATAATGATAAATCTAATAATAATGTCAGTGAGGGAAAGAAATAATAAAGGAAGGTGAAGTTTCCTGGTAAATTTTTTAAGGGTGATCACCTTACCCACTTGTGATGATCACCTTACCCACTTGTGCCCCAAAATTAAGGAATCCTCAAGGCTCATAGCACAACAACCTGCTTTGTTAACATAACCAAAATATGACCTTGGAAGCCTCCAACACAAAAATTGCATCAAGTGGAAGAAAAAATCCCTATGCACATGATGGTGGGAATCAATGTCTCAATATGGTTCAATATTAGTTTAGTGGAGACACTACGACTCATGATTACTGTTCTTCACAACTTGTTGTACGTCAAGATCCTCCTCCAATGAAAACACCTTTATAGATTGATAATCCAGAACCTTTGTCTTGTATTCTAAAAGGATTCCTTAAGCACTTTGCCCATAATCGTAATGCCAGAGCCACCCAAAATTACTCAATTTTCTAGTATTTCAGCCAAACATCGTGCGCGATGTCGGATTTGGAGGTGCTCTAGATGTGTCCTACAAATAGGAATTTCTTGTTATATGATTTAGGAGCTCTAGACCTGAATCACTGAAAGGTTATCAAGTTCGATGTTCCATATGTTAGGCCTCACATTCCTTACTGTGCATCCTTTCAAATCCATGTGGAGGGTATGAATATCACCATCAATTGAACTGTCATTGATGAAGGCGCTTCGACATCCATAATGTCTCTATCTTGCTAGAAATCCATTATCTCTCCGCCACTTTCCCAATCCATGACCATGTTAACTACATTCAATGGACATTCTTTCAAACCCCATGGTATCCTTCCCTCTTTTTAAATCCAGTTAGGTAGAAAGACTATCGAGGTCAAGGTCGAGGTGGTTGATGCACCTCTTGACTACAATAGGGGCATAATTAGACTTATGCTATGACATTCACTGTGTTGTCAGTTTTTTGAGTCTTATGCTTCCCTAATTAAGGGAAGATTATGACAATCGACAAATTGTCCTTTGCACATCCTAGTCCTTTTGCATCAGTGGGACCTTCAATCCATGTTATCCATAATTATCCATAGGAAACTAAAAATGTTGGTGTCATAATGTATTCCTCCTTGTTGGGAAATTTTAATTCGTCCACATTGATCTCATACATTAATTCTATCTCTAGTGAGTCTTCATCGTCATTAAGGTTCGTTCCTTTTTGTATGTCATATCTTACTGACCCATGAGCCCTACCTTCTCCAGATTCTTCATATTAATTTGATTCACACATCGGGATGGAAATGTCACTTTTTGTAGTAGAAATTTTGTATTAGGCTATACAAGAAGCTAATCCAGACCAGGATCCTCCCTCCTCACAGATGAAAGAGGTGGATCATGTTGGAAAATATTTAACAGACAACGAATGCTTTTCATTGATGGCAAGTACAACAATGAAGATGGCATGAGTATGGAAAGTATGTAATAGATGGGCATTATGAGAAGACACTGCAGAGAAGATTCGATTAAGCTCATAAGAGATAGTGCAGAGGATTGGTGGAAGATCATCGATGGAAAGATCAAAGTAAGCAGAACAAAGTAAGCTCGTGAGGAGAAGCAACATTTATGATCATTGGATCCCATTTACAATTCCCGATGACCGTCATATCAAGTGTTGATCGGGACTACTCGAGAGGAGAAGCAACATTTCTGATCGTTGGATCCCATTTACAATTCTTGATGACCGTCAGATCAAGTGTTGATTGGGACTGTTGATCCGATGCCATTTCAGAGTTTCGCGACTCGTGACCTGGAGAGGCAAGAAACATAACCATCGAAATCGCGATTTAATCGCAGCCATCAGATCAAGGTGTGATCTGGACCGTTGATCTGACTCCATTTTGAGGTTTCGCGACTCGCGACTTGGAGAGGCAAGAAATATAACCACCAAAATTGTGATATGCGAAATTGCGATTTAATCATAGCCGTTAGATCAAGGTGTGATCTGGACCGTTGATTCGACTCCATTTCAAAGTTTCACGAATTGCGACTTGGAGAGGAAAGAAACATAACCACAAGAACGTCCAAATCATGATATGCAAAATTGTGATATGATCTGAGCCATTGAATTAAGATCATATTTGGACCGTCAAATCATAGGACAAGTTGCTGACTTGGATTCAACAGAGCATGGTGTGGAAACTCGCGAGATGCGAAATCATGATATCATCTGAGCCATTGAATTAAGATCAGATCTGGACCATCGAATCATAGGACAAGTCGATGAATTGGAGTCAACGGAGCATGGTGTGGAAACTCGTGAGATGCGAGATCGCGATAAGATCTGGACTGTCAAATCTATGGAGATTTCAATCATCGATCAGACTCAATGAAGTTTATAAACTCATGAAATATGAAGCGCCTTTTTGGCACAACCTATGGTCACCACCGATGGTCACGAGAAGGGAAGGAGACAGTTCAGATAAGCTCCTTTTCAGGGTTTCGGGGATAGCAACTTGGAGAGTCAAGATGCCTCATCTCCAGATTCACAAAATGCGAATTTGTGAAAAGCACTTTATGCATAAGCACTTGGTGATGGCCTTGGTCATATAGAGGAAGGAGATCTCACAGTAAATCTCTATATCAAAGTTTCAGAGATCACGATATGAAGTGTCGAGACACTTGGCCACAAGAATGCCGAAATGTTGAAACCCAATTTAAAAGGAAAGATTAATAAAGTTCATCCAATGGTGAAAATAAACTTGAATATGATCAGAGGGCTACTATTCTCTCTCACAGTTAATTCATCAGTTACAAATCAGTTAGCAAAACTGATTCATGATTTTTGATCAGTTGGCATTTCAGTTGCTCGGATGATTTTTCTTTTGCCTAAGAAGATGCGAAGTGTAATTGCTGTGGACGTTGTGCATAAAAGAAAATGATATAGATTGTACGAGGTTGGGTGTTCTGGACAAAAAATGAATTAAACTGTAAGAAAGGGAAAATCACAGGATGCGCAGTGTGAGATTGAAAGTATGCACAGTGTGATACTGAAAGTATGCGCAGTGTGAGATAAAACTCATAGAAGAGTATCAGATGAGTAAAAGACTTGAAGCAGAGCAGAATGACAGAACAAGTTGAAGTAGAGCAGAATTCATGGATGATTTTAGGGGCTAAATTTCGCTCAAGGGCTAATTTTCCATGGTTTTTACCAAAAAAATATTTGTTATTCTAAAAATGATTCGCCCAAATTCTAAAGGATAAAATTATTTTACCCTTAAAAATCGCCAAAATTTTATAAAAACTATATAAAATCCTTAGAAAGTTGAATATTTTTACAAAATATCGCCAAACATTTTATAGTTGGCATATGAAGGATTAGTAAGATTCGCCAAGGTTTCTACATTTTAAAATAAATTTCCATCCTTAAAATCATCCTTGGCAGAATTGCAGAATAGACAAAGGAAGAGAAGAATTGCAGAACAATTAGAAGAAGACTAGATTTACAGAACAGAGAAGAAGTGGTAAGAATCGATTTATCTGTGTAGTTGGTTGTTTGATTATTCATTTATATTCCAAGGTGGTTGGGATGTGCTAGGGAGGACTGTTTTCCTCAAAGGTTCAAGTGATAACTTGAACACAGGGAGTTGTAGCTTCCATCTGGTTGCATCTAGAGAAATCAGGGTGGCAGGGTGGTGCAAGGGAGAACAAGTGTTCTCTGTTATACAGGTTGGAGCCTGTGTAACTGGAAGTTTGTGCTTCCATCCAGTTGGTGCTGGAACATTAGGGGAGTTGGTGCTCAATTATAGATGATGTACAGAACTTAAAAGAATGCCTATCATTTCGAAGAAGAAGAGGTTTTCTCCCTTTATGGGTTTCCTCATGAAAATCTATCTCTTTGTATACCTTATGTGTGACTAATGCTCATTACTTTTATTGTCCATATGTTGTATAATGTTGATGATCACTTGAAGAAAGATTAAGAATGTATTAATATTGTTAAAATTGTTTAAGAAAAATAACAACTGATTCACCCCCCCCCCTCTCTGTTGTCTTAGTAATTTCAACAATTGGTATCAAAGCAGGTTCCTTTTATTCAAAGGTAGATATGGAAGCTTAAACATCACAAGTCATGAAGGGAATTCAGCCTCTAAGGCCCCTCTATTTGATGGAACAAATTTTTCCTTCTAGAAGATTAGAATGAGAACATATTTAATGGCCTTGGTTGTTGATGTTTGGGATGTAGTAGAGAATGGATATACAAATCCTATTGTGCTAGCCTCCAAGGACAATAAGTTAGAGTTTAGTTTTAATGCTAAGGGAATGAATGCTATCTTGAATAGACTTGCTGAAGCTGAGTTTGTAAAGGTGATGCATCTTGAAACTGCCAAAGCAATGTGGGATAAACTTATTAGCAGTTATGAAGGAAATGAGAAAGTAAAAGATGCCAAACTTCAAACATATAGATTTCAATTTGAACAACTAAAGATGAATGAAGATGAAACAGTTAGCGAGTATTTTTTAAGAGTTGAAGAACTTGTGAATGCCATGAAGGGTCTTGGTGAGAAGTTTGATGACTCACTCTTGGTTCAGAAGATTTTAAGATCTCTGCTTGATAAATTTAATCCAAAAGTCTCTGCAATAGAAGAATTAAATGATCTCAAAAATCTGTCCATTGATCAACTTCTAGGAACTTTAACTGCATATGAAATGAGAATTAGCAAAGATAAATTCATTACTAGAGAAGCATCGTTTAAAGAAGACAAGAATATTGATTCATATTTAGATGATATTGAGGCAAAATTTGTGAGAAGGTTAAAGAAAGGATCAGGAAAATAACAAGGGAAGTTTCCCTTCAAATGCTTTAACTATGGTAAGATAAGTCATTTTCCATCTAAGTGTCCCCATTAGAAAAAGGACCAGAACTCTGATGATCAAAAGAAGTACAAATACAAGAAATATAATAAGAAGAAAAGTTTGGTTGAAAATAATGACAATTCCTCAAAAGACACCGATAATGACTCTTCCTGTGAAGATAAGGCAAATGACTTCATGCTTATGGCCAAAGAGGATTATGATAATAAAATCATAGGCAGTGATGATAATGATGAAGAAGCTATGGTTGATGTGGAAGGAGAACTGATCAGTGCACTGGAAGAAATTGACATACTCAGAATTAAGAACAGAAAGCAAACAAAATTGTTGATACAGTTCGAGAAAGATAGTAAACAACCTAATGAAGACTTTTCTCTGCTGAAAGTAGAATTAGAAGAGGCAAAGAAAATAGAAGACATAATGAAATAACAATTGTCAGAGAAGAAAGTCAGGTGTGAAGCCTTAGAAGAAGAGATAGTAAAAACCAAAAAAGAAATGGAGTAGTTTAAAGGATTGTATCACCAAAATCTACCAAGTATTAAACCCTTAGAAGGATTAACCTCCATTCTAAATCAGCAAAGAAATTCAAAATTGAAAGCTGGATTGGGATATGAAGAAGGATCAAGTAGTGATCATTCAAGGAATACAGAAACTATCAAGTTTGTCAAATCCCCAAACATTGACAACAGTCACTATGCAGAAACAAAGAAGGAAAATCAGCCACCAAGAAGGAATGAAAGAAAAAGCACCATAATCGAATTTGTAGATCAGAAAGATTATCAGCATGAAAGAAATCGACCTTCTCAAAGAAGACAGATTTTTTCAAGGTACAAAGATTTTTTCTATGGTTATTGTTTTTTCTGTTCTAATTTTGGTCACAAAGCTATAAACTATTTTTTAATATTTAGATATGAACAATCAAGATATTCAATGAATAACTGTCTTCCACAACAAAGATTGAGACAACCAAGCAACAAACAATCACAGACTATAAATCATGTGATGACTGGGAGAAGGACATAGGTGAAACACAACAACAGTTATGAGCATAACAATCGTTATGATCTATTATTCAGTGAACCAGAATGTTACAATTGTCATAATTATGGACATAAAGTTGCAAACTGTCACTTAAGGAAATACAATCTAGACTTGATCCCCACTGCTGAAAATGTCAAGGTTTGGAAGAAGAAAGAAGATGACAAGTGTGGACTAGTATTATCAGCCCCAAAACAAAAGAATCCCTGGTATATTGACAATGGATGTTCCAAACATATGACTAGAGACAAAAGTAAGTTTCTAACTTTAAGCAAAAACAAATCAGGGAATGTAACTTTTGGAAATGATGCACCAGGAAAAATAAAAGGTAAAGGAATGGTAAGCATGAGTAATGGCAAAGGAAAATCTCAAGATGTGTTGTTTGTATATGGTCCGAAACATAATCTACTAAGTGTCAGTCAAGTTTGTGACAAAGGATGTGAAGTTGTTTTTACTTCTAAAGATTGTAAAGTAAAGGCATTGAGTCCAGGACAACTGATTACAAAAGGGATAAGAACAGAAAATAATGTCTATGTGTTAAAAGAAGAAAAAAAAGAATGTCACTTAAGAAAGTATGATGAAAGTTGGTTGTGGCATAGGAGACTTGGACACCTAAATTTTGATCATATAATCAAGCTTTGAAACAATGGGGCAGTAAAGGATCTTCTGAAGATATCAAGGCCATACGACTCTGTGTGTAAATCCTGCCAGATAAGAAAGCTTACTCACACTCAGTTCAAATCTAAAAAAATTCCCTCAATATAAAAGCCTCTCCAGTTAGTACATATGGATTTATGTGGACCATCAAGAAAAGAAGGTACAGGAAAAGAAAACTATTTTATGTTGATTATTAATGATTATTCTAGACTAACATGGGTTGCTTTTTTAAAGGAAAAATATGAAGCATTTGAAAAATTCAAAGTGTTTAAGGCTATGACTGAGAATCAAACAGGGAAAATATTAAAGGCAATAAGGTATGATAGAGGAGGAGAGTTTAGCTCATGGAACTTCAAAGAGTTCTGTGATAAACATGGGATCAAAAGAGAGTACACAATTCCAAGGACTCCACAGCAAAATGGAGTTGTTGAGAGGTAGAATAGGTCAGTACAACAAATGGCAAGATCAATGATGAATGAAAGGAACATACCTCAAACATATTGGGTGGAAGCAATTCATATACCTGTTCATATCCTTAACAAATCTCATCTCAGGCCACACAGTGACAAGACTCCTTATGAACTATGGTTTGGAAGACCTGCTTCAATCAAGCATTTTAAAGTCTTTGGGAGTAAATGTTATATCAATACAATGATGAAAATATTGGCAAATATGATGACAAGGCTGATGAAGGTATCTTCTTGGGTTATGCTACAAATAGTAAAGGGTACAGATGCTACAATAAGAGACTGCATAAACTAGTTGATTGTATAGACATAAAAGTTGATGAAGAAATCCCGGTCAAGAATGTAGGCAGTGTTGAACCAAGAACAGAAGATATAGTTGAAGATGAAGATGAATAGGTCCAAGGGTTAGAAAGAGAAGAATATGAATTAGATGAAGACACAAATACTTCAACTGACACAAATCAGCAGAAAGAAGCAAAACTACCTCTCAGAATTGTTAAAAAGAATCATCCTAAAAATAAGATAATTGGAGATATAAATAAAGGAGTTTAGACAAGAAGGAAATTGATTAAAGACTCAGAACAATCTCAGGTTGCTTTTTTTATCTATGACTGAACCTAAAATTTTTGATGAATCCATCAAGCATGATGATTGGATTAGAGCTATGAATGAAGAACTAGATCAGATTGAGAAGAACAATACTTGGGAGCTTGTCCCTAGACCTGAAGATAAAAATATAATAGGTTCCAAATGGGTATTCAAGAATAAAATGAATGAAAAAGGACAAGTTGTTAGAAATAAAGCCAGATTGGTCTATAAAGGATATGAATAATTTGAAGGTCATGACTTTGATGAAACCTTTGCACCAATGGAAAGATTGGAAGCCATCAGAATGTTTCTTGCCTATTCATGTCATAAAAACTTTAAAGTTTATCATATGGATGTTAAGTCAACATTTCTTAATGGAGATCTAGAGGAATAAGTATATATGGAGCAACCTGAAGGATTATCATTGATAGATAATCCTAATTATGTTTGTAAGCTGAAGAAGGCCTTATATGGACTAAAACAAGCACCACAAGCTTGGTATTATAGAGTAGACAAATGTTTACAAGAAAAAGGGTTCAAGAAAGGTACTGTTGACAGTAACCTTTACATTAAGTCTGAAGGTGATCATTTACTAGTTGTTTTGGTTATGTAGATGATATTATTTTTGGCTGTACTAATGAATCATTTGTCCAGTGGTTTGCTAACTCTATGCAAATAGAATTTGAAATGTCCATGATAGGAGAACTATCATATTTTCTTGGCCTACAAGTAAAACAAAGTTCTGCAGGAATATTTATTTCTCAAGAAAAATATTTGAAAGAGATGTTGAAGAAATTTCATATGGAAGATTCTTCTCCAGTTAGCACACCTATAGTAATTGGTTGCAAGCTGAGTAAAGATGATATCTCACCTTATGTTGATTAAAGGACATATCGCTCTATGATAGGCAATCTTCTGTACATCACAGCATCTCGTCCTGATATAATGAAAGATGTTGGAATGGTAGGTCGTTATCAGTCTACTCCTAAACAAAGTCATTTGGTAGCTGTCAAAAGGATATTTAAATACTTGAAGGGAACAATGACTTATGGTCTGTGGTATCCCAGAAATCAGAATTTCCAGTTAACTGCTTATTCAGATGCAGATTGGGCAAACTGTGTTGATGAGAGAAAAAGCACCAGTGGAGGAGCATTCTTTCTGGGTGACTCATTATTTGCATGGATTAGTAAAAGGAAAGGATCCATTTCATTATCCACTATAGAGGCAGAATACATTGTTGCTGCTACTTGCTACACACAAATTTTATGGATGATAGAAACTCTTGTAGATATGAAGGTAAATTACACTGATCCCATTTCAATTCACTGTGATAACACCAGTGCCATTAGTGTCTCCAAGAATCCTGTTCTTCATTCCAATACTAAGCATATTCCAATAAAGTACCATTTTCTCAGAGAACAAGTTACAAATAGAATTGTTCAATTGAATTATATACCTTCTACAGAACAGATTGCAGCTATATTTACAAAACCATTAGCAACAACCCCTTTTGGATATCTTTGTCAAAAGTTGGGGGTTCTAATTTCTTGTGTCTAATCTGTTCACCTGGTCAAGGGAAGTACTTATTGAATATCTGGTGTATTTCCAAGATGCTCATAGTTGACAGGGCGAGTATGTTTTGCAAAAACTCAGGGGGAGCATGTTTCTTCTTTGACATTGATGTCAAAGGGGGAGAAAATAGTCCAGGAGGAGAGTCATAATGCATGTGGGTCCTTGTGTTGCCATCAATGCCAAAGGCGGAGATTGTTGGCAAATATTTAACACACAGTGAATGCTTGTCATTGATGGCAATTACAACAATGAAGATGGAATGAGTAAAAAAAGTATGTAATAGATGGGCATTATGAGAAGACGCTGCAGAGAAGATTCGATTAAGCTCAAAAGAGATAGTGCAGAGGATTGTTGGCAGATCATCGATGGCAAGATCAGAGTAAGTGGAACAAAGTAAGCTTGGGAGGAGAAGCAACATTTTTTATCATTGGATCCCATTTACAATTCTCGATGACCATCAGATCAAGTGTTGATCGGGACTGCTTGAGAGGAGAAACAACATTTCTGATCGTTGGATCCCATTTACAATTCCCAATGACCATCAGATCAAGTGTTGATCGGGACTGTTGATCCCACGCCATTTCGGAGTTTCGCGACTCGCGACTTGGAGAGGCAAGAAACATAACCATCGAAATCGCGATATGCGAAATCGCAATTTAATCGCAGCTGTCAGATCAAGGTGTGATATGGACCGTTGATCCGACTCCATTTCAGAGTTTCACGACTCGCTACTTGGAGAGGCAAGAAATATAACCACCGAAATCACAATTTAATTGCAATTGTTAGATCAAGGTGTGATCTGGACCATTGATTCAACTCCATTTCGGAGTTTCACGAATCGCGACTTGGAGAGGAAAGAAACATAACCACAAGAACATTGAAATCGTGATATGCGAAATCATGATATGATCTGGGCCATCGAATTAAGATCAGATCTGGACAGTCAAATCATAGGACAAGTCGTTGACTTGGAGTCAACAGAGCATGGTGTGGAAACTCGTGACATGCGAAATCGCGATATGATCTGAGCCATTGAATTAAGATCATATCTGGATCGTCGAATCATAGGACAAGTCACTGACTTGGAGTCAACGGAGCATGGTGTGGAAACTCGTGAGATGTGAGATCGTGATAAGATCTAGACCGTTGAATCTATGGAGATTTCAACCGTCGATCAGACTCAATGAAGTTTATAAACTCACGAAATATGAAGTGCCTATTTGGCACAGCCTATGGTCACCATCAGTGTTCATGAGAAGGGAAGGAGTCAGTTCAGATAAGATCCTTTTTGGGGTTTCGGGGATCATGACTTGGAGAGTCGAGATGCCTCATCTCCAGATTCACGAAATGTAAATTCGTGAAAATAACTTTATGCATAAGCGCTTGGTCATCGCCTTGGTCATATAGAGGAAGGAGCTATCGCAAAAAATCTCTATATCAAAGTTTCAGAGATTGCGATATGAAGTGTCAAGACACTTGGCCATAGGAATGCTGAAATGTCGAAACCCAATTTAAAAGGAAAGATTAATAAAGTTCATCCAATGGTGTAGATAAACTTGAATATGATTGGAGGGCTACTGTTCTCTCTCACAATTAATTCATCAGTTACGAATCAGTTAGCAAAAATGATTCATGATTCCTGATTGGTTGGTGTTTCAGTTGCTCGGACGGTTTTTCTTTTGCCTAAGAAGATGCAAAGTGTAACTGTTGTGGGTGTTGTGCATAAAAAAAAATGATACAGACAGTGCGAGTTTGGGTGTTCTGGACGAAAAATGAATTAAACTGTAAGAAAGGGAAAATCACAGGATGTGCAGTGTGAGACTAAAAGTATGCACAGTGTGAGATAAAACTCAGAGAAGAGTATCAGATGAGTAAAAGACTTGAAGAAGAGCAGAATGACAGAACAAGTTGAAGTAGAGCAAAATTGCAGAACAGACAAAGGAAGAGAAGAATTGCAGAATAGTTAGAAGAAGACCGAATTTACAAAACAGAGAAGATATGGTAAGAATCGATTTATCTGTGTAGTTGGTTGTTTAATTATTCATTTATATTCCAGGGTGGTTGGGAGGTGCTAGGGAGGACTGTTGTCCTCAGAGGTTCAAGTGGGAACTTGAACACAGGGTGTTGTAGCTTCCATCTAGTTGCAACCAGAGAAATCAGGGTGGCAGGGTGGTGTAAGGGAGAACAAGTGTTCTCTGTTATATAGGTTGGAGCCTATGTAACTGGAAGTTGGTGCTTCCATATAGTTGGTGCTGGAACATTAGGGGAGTTGGTGCTTCCTTCTAGTGGGTTCTAGAGAAACAAGAGAGTCGATTCTCTCAAACAAGTTGTAGCTTGTAAAACAGAGGTAGCAGCCTTACATTGAGTTGGTGCTCAATTATAGATGATGTACAAAACTTAAAAGACTGCCTATCATTTCGAAGAAGAAGAGGTTTTCTCCCTTTATGGGTTTCCTCGTGAAAATCTGTCTCTGTGTATACCTTATGTGTGACTGATTCTCATTAATTTTATTTTCCATATGTTGTATAATGTTGATGATCACTTGAAGAAAGATTAATAATGTATTAATATTGTTAAAATTGTTTAAGCAAAATAACAACCGATTCACCCTCGCACTCTCAGTTGTCTTAGTAATTTCAACAGATCATGTCTTAGAGCCCATATGGGATGCTCACTCATCTAGTTCACATGACTCCCTTGATGATAATTTACACTTGGATGAAGCCATTTTAGAGGCCATGTATGGTATTTATAGAATTTAAGACGATATTAATCATAGATCTTATTTTCTCCCAGAGTTTGAATGGATTGAATAGGATGAGTTTAGGTCCCCCTTGAGTGATATGGTTGGTTGCATTGTGGTTCTTTTAGATACACATGGTATAAAGGATGAAGGAAACATGGTGAACATTAGTCCTATCATCATGATCAACATCTCTCGAACCCCTGCTAAGATCGGAAATGTATATATCGATGCAGAATGTTTTCTTCAAGAAATTCAAATCTACATCGTTCTCTTCAAGGAATTATGAGATGTATTTGCTTGGTCATATGAAGAGATTCCATGGATTGATCCCAGTATTGTCAAACATGAAATTAAATCTTGTTTGAATGATAAAACTACTCGAAAATGACTAAGAGATGTAGATCCTAGGAAGGCCCCCCGTTATTAAGGCAGACGTAGAGAAGCTTCCCAACACTGCCTTCATTTACATGGTTCCCCTGACTAAATGGGTATCCAACCTTTTTCCCATAGATAAGAAGCAAGGAACCATTCGTGTAAATATTTATTTTAGGGACCTAAATAAATCATGTACTAAAAATAACTTCCCCACTCCCTTTATTGGTCATATTATTGATGAGTGTGTGAGAAGTGAAGTATTTTCTTTTATGGAAAAATTTTCAGATTATAATCAAATTCAAATTAAACCCAAGGATCAACATAAGATGACATTTACTTTTCCTTGGGTACCTTTGCATACCAAAAAATTCCTTTCGTTCTTAAAAATGCCGAAGCAACATTTCAACGTTCCATGAACTTTGTGTTTCACGATCTTAAGAATATTGTCAGAGCCTATCTAGACGATGTTGTTTCTCACTCTCAAAAGAGGGTTGATCATTGAACTCACGTTCGACTAGTATTTGTAATATGTTTCTATTATCGCATTTGGTTGAACCCCCACAAATGCATCTTTTGCGTTAGGTATGGCCTCCTTCTGGGATTCATAGTTTCTAAGCATGGATTCATGGTGGATCCTATGAAGGTTGAGGAAATAATTCGATTTCATCCCCCACGCAATATTCGACAACTTCATGGTTTATAGGGGAAGGCTAACTTTCAGCATCGTTTCATAGATAACTATGCCAATATAACTAAGGGTTTCATGTATCTCTTGAAAAAGATCAATCCCTTCATATAGAATGAGTGAGCCCAAAATTACTTTGATGCTCTTAAGAAATCCCTGCTATTCATACCTCTTTTGAAGCCCCCATACTATAGTAGATATTTCCTACTTTATATTGTTGGGTCAGGAGGGAAAATTGGTATGGTTCTAGTTCAGGAAGATGACGAGCACGCTATCTATTACCTTAGCTTAAATATAATTGGTCCTTAACTTAAGTACTCTCACGTAGAGAAGCTAGCCTTAACAGTCATGCATGCAGTTCAAAGATTACGTCACTATATCTTACTCTGCAAGACTACCATGGTTGTAGATATCAATCCATTTTAGTATGTGCTTACAAGGTGTATTATAGGGAGAAAAAACAATAAATGGATTGTGATTCTACATGAATTTGATCTTGATTTTTCCTCAATGAAATCCAAGAAATCACTAGTTTTTGCAGAACTGATGTCAAGCTTCCCTAGGCTTGATGAGGATATTTTTCATGATGATTCATTCACTGATGAAAACATATTCCTTTTATCGTCTTCAAAGCCCTTGTATGTAGATATTTGAATCTACCTTCAAACTCTAAATCTTCCCTGACATATTTCGAGACACTACCAATGGCGTACACACCATGAGACCAAGATCTACCTCTTCATCGATGACACATTATATCGTCGAGGGGTGGATGCTATTTTTTGTCATTTTTTTAATCAAGAGGAGGATGAATTTGTTCTCAATGACTGCCACAATGGGGCATGTGGTCGTAACTTATCCGGGCTTGCAACAACCCAAAATGTATTATGAGTTGGTTATTTATTCCTATCAATTTTTGAATATTGTGTTGAAACTGTCAAGAAGTGTCACCCTTTCCACGTGTTCTCTCATAATATGAAATTTTACCCTACCCTATGCACCCAATCATTATCGTTGGTACCTTCAACAAGTGAGGGGTGGATTTCATGGACTGCAACCTAGCCTAGGTTGGGGGCCAACATCATATTAATGTGGTCATGGATTATTTTAGTAAATGGGATGAGTCCATTCCTATTGTTAAATCCAATGGTAAGACTGCATCATTTTCCATATTCAATCAAATTAAAACACGCTTCAGAATCCCGATGGAGATTTTCACTGATCATGGAAGTCACTTACATAATTAAATGATGATAGAGTTAGAATCCATACTGATTTTTAAACACAATCATTTTTCACTGTACTACCCACACGAAAATGGAAAAGTAGAAGTCATCAATAAGTATCTAGAGACTGTTTTACAAAAAACTGTCGGACAGAGTAAATATAACTAGCATGTGATGTTTTACCCTACACTATGGGAATACCGAACCATAGTAAATACTTCCATCACATTCTCACCATTTCAATTAGTCCATGTAGTGGATTCAATCCTTTGTATTGAATTTGAAACTCGTTCTCTTAATTTTTCATTCGAACTCCTACCTAACATGACCAATCTCGAAGAACTCCTCGTACACTTAGAGTATCTAGATGAGTAGTGTCGAGATTCCATTGTAGCCATCGAGGAAAATAAACAATGTGTTAAGGTCCAGTATGATAATTTTGTCCATGCCTGGAGGTACGTTGAAGGTGACTTGGTTCTTCTCTATGACCAAGCTAAACAACCATTGGGGACATGAAAATTTAATCCCATGTGGAACGGTCCTTACTTCATGGGACATTTCCTTAAAAAAGGATCATATGAGTTAGAATATTACGAAGGGAATGTGTTGGACGAGCCCATAAATGGGATATACCTTAAAAGGTATTACACTTGAGCCTTCGAGCTCAAGTGTGGCCATTTTATTCTAGTGTATGCTAGTGTCTATATTACTCTCTTTATTATTTTTTGTCCTCAACTTTATTATTGTTTTTCCCTTGGTTGGAAAATGTCAACAAAATATTCGGTGTTGTTAGGATTCGCAGACAGTTCTAGTCATCCTACTCAGAACATGGATTTTCTCTGCTTGTGTTATCTATTCACCCAAGGGACAAATAGTGTATTCATGACATTTTTGTGTATATCCATCAATGAATAATGTTGTTGAGTATAGCATTGTTATATATTTATTGGGAGACACCATTTCACATGGTATTCGATCTTTAAAATTTATCTTGGATTCCCAGTTAGTTGTGTGTCAATTAAATGGAATTTAATGGGTAATATATCCTACATTACTCTAACGTTTCCTTCGAGTACGACTTTTGGAACAAATGGGTAAAATCATGAAGATGGGTAACACTTTTGCTTGTTTTATGACAAAAAAAACTGTATTTTCACAAGTTCTTCAACTTCCGGCATACAAAAATATTTTTTTTTATTTAGAATTTCACTTTACAGTAAAAACAAAACTTGTGAATAATTTTGTTATATTTCTAATGACTATTTTTCAATTTTTTCTTATCAAGATTTGATATGTCAATTTGACAATCGTTTAACAATATGTTCCTTAAACATGAAAGGAATGATAATGAGTTATTGTTTTCCACAACAATGTATCTATTATTAAACTTATGTTTTTAAGAAATGAAATATACTGCAACAATCTACAGAGACTCTATTTTATTATGACTATAATTTTGAATCTAACGGATGAATATTATAATTTCTATAATTTTTTTAAGTTGACCAAGATGAAAATGTTGCAGATTTTAAACACGTGTTTTTCTACACCTTGTATATATCTTAAGTTTTACTTAAAAGTAAAATCTAAAAATACCCTTTTGAAGAGAACAGTTTAACAATTATGAATATAAATTTTCCATAATTTTCCGTTGTCTATTTTTAGAGATATGGATTTTTCATTTCACCGAATCATAATCTCACCTAAAAATATTATGCAGTGAGTTTTTTATAAAATTAAATAAAATTAGATAAAAACAATGAAAATGAAAACAAATTATACCCAATGAAAGAAGATTCAATTTTAAAAATGTTGGTATCAATTCTCAAACTAAATTCTGAGTATTTGTAGGAGTCCGCTACCTCCAAAGATGAAGTAAGATGGAGAGAATTTGCAGTTTCTTGCAAATAGTCTCATTTTTAAGTTTTCGGCCAAAACCTAGTTTTTAACGGAATCCGTTAAAAATAAACGTTTCGGCCGAAATATGCTTACCACGGGAAAATAATTCATCCAAAAAACATTGTACACAAATTTCGAGGGCACCATTAAATTTAACGTGAAAATTTTTGGCCGAAAAATATTTCGGTCGAAAGAAACATTTGTTCGGTCGAAAAATTGCCGCTAGAAATTTTGGAGACCCGATTGTCACGAAAGTGTTACCCAGATTCATGATTTTACCCAAATATGTTGATTTTATTACTTACAATCATATACCTAGAATTTGTAATCAAGTATCTGATGCATATGCCTACTTTGTATCTATTATTCATGGCCATGAACAACTATTAGTTATATATCCACATGGATCTGTAGAGTAATCCATATTGGAAACCATGTGTACATAGTCAATATGAATTTTAATATTCTCACAAGTGACTAGTTCATCCAATTGGGTCCTCACTACTCCATTTATGGGAATTATAATGTATTTATCCCACCAAGATTGCTTCTCTAACCTCAAACATTATGGGGCATCTGTTATAGAATTTTTTTCCAAAATCCATGCATCTTGATTTTATTTCGTTCCCTTTCCCTCTATAGACTTAAGTTTCCCCCTTTTTTTTTCCAGAGTAAAAAAATCACAGTTTTGTACATATACATGGGACACATTTAGAAAACTCGTGTATATGCAATGTGATCCATTACAACCTGCGTACACTGGGTCTTGTGCTCAAAAATAAAAACAATATGTTGATTCTCCATGCTATGTGATGAGATACATGATCATTGACCTTCCATATACTGGAAACACTCTGACTCAACCCTTCAATTCCATTTGGAGGATATAGATTGAGCCATAAACAATACTTGAGGGAATTCAGCATTGAGAGAAAATACACTTTGGATAGATTTCACTTTTTATTGAGTCTGCATCCCTTTGTCCTTGAAAGTATGAACTTCTTGTGTTCAACCCCCAAAATATTCTTATCTTGAGAAGGAGAAACTCAATTACTCCTACTACTTGTGCACTTGCCTTTATGGAGGATTGAAGTGGTGAAGGCCCAACTGGAGGGACTTAATTTCTCGGTTCCTATAAGTGTTGTTACAAAAATTTTTCACCTATGCACTTCTGCTGATTAAATTAATAGAAATACTCTTTTCTCATCCAATTATATGTCACAAATATATGTATTAATTTCCATGGGCATATTTCTTATGCATGTTAATGGATTATGCTAGTTTATATGTTGGCATTCTATATAATTTATATTTTCTTGTTTGTCTTGGATGTTGGAGACAAGTTGTAGGCATCAAGATTTGGTTGTGAGCGCAACCATGGTCTTCTTGGGACATCCAGACGAGGTAGTATTTTAGCCTTCTCTTCTTAGTATTTCTATTTATCAGGAATACTTGAGTTTATATTTTATTTTTGGGTGTCGTTCCGTATGTTTTGGTTTACCCCTTGCCATAGAGATTTTCCTCATAACACTTCCAAATATTTTAATTTTTTTAGGAATAAAATAATCATAAAGAAATATTTGGTGAGTTAAAGAGTTGCAGTAATAACGGTTGTTGAATCCAATAGGAACATGTTTAAATGATCATCGAAGGGAATTATAAACTTACAAAGTAATCTGCAAAATTTTGTAACGTTTGAAGGTAGAAAATACTATGGAATTGATTATATATTACTTTATTTTAAAGATCTAGACAAACATGAAGACTATGTGTCCTAATTTATCTATTAAGACTATGAAATCTATGTGTCCTAATTTATCTTTCCTACAACACAAACTCTAGTGTTTTGTAGAAAACATTATCTAGATATAAAATGTCCTTGGCTTGTTGGATGGTGCTACAAAACCCTATAACTCCTTGAAACTAAATTATGATGATGAAACTAAAATAATTTTCTTAAAACTCAATTCTACAGAAAAGAAACTAATTAGCAAAGAGTAAAGTCAATATTTTCAAAATCAACCTGATCTATAGACCATTAAACAAAACAAAAAATTATATTTCCAACCACAAGTTTATGGTATGTTGTTGAAAGGATAATCCCAATAATGTAAATATTCTATCTAAAAAACTAAAAAAAACAACACAATGAAATACAAATGCAAATGCAAATATAAATACAAATGCACATTCACCAACAACTTCTTCAAGTGGGAAATTCTTGAAGAGGATCGGAAAATTCCTTCTTAAAGAACTTATATTATCTGAAAATAATAACAATATTTTATTTCATTAACAAACTTCAAAATTACAAACTCAAATCTACATCTTTCTAACCCTAGTTGTATGTAGTTTAAAAATATTCCAGTATCTACCCTAACTTGAGCTATAAATGAGCATATTTATACTAAAGAGGCCTTGGATTCCTCAAAAAGTGATAAGAAACTCCAACCTAAGTACTAACAATTTTACCACTAAAATCACTAACTTCATCTTCATCAGTTATAATAGCTTGTTGAGGAATGAAATTCTAGGGTACACGATCCCCCTTCAATACTTGAATAGATGGTATCCTCGATATTTGTTCTCTCTTAATATTGGTAAAATTATTTTATGTTATATTATGGAGTGTATGAACATTCCTTATATTCTCAATATGGAGAGTTGTGGAGTTTTCAGTTTTGTACCCCTTCTTTCCCTATTTAGATTGTAGGAGCAAGTTAACTCTATGTGTCCTAATATATGCTAATTGTAGTGTTGTGATCCTTCTTAAACTAATGAAAGAATATATCCTATAGAATACAAGAGATTTTTTTAACCACTTGAACTTTCTCTTTGAGGTAACTAGGACAAGTGTTAGTGGTAGCACCAATTGCCGAGGAAAATAATTAAAATAAATTTTCTACATTATTAGTGATCAAGGCTACTGAAAAAAACAATTCATCATAAACACATCAATGTTTCAAACTCATCAATGCAAAGAAAAACTCAAGCATATTCATACAAAAATTCATAAAATACCACCAAAAATAACCACAGTAAGTAATATTCTAGAGGATGAATGGCTATGAATGATGAAAAATATGGACCAATTTAGGGTCCCAATGATAATACTTAAGGGTTTATTAGTTGCAAAATTATAATTTTGATATTGAATATTCTCAATGAAAAATGTGAACAAAAGACTGGTTGTCCTATAATATTTTGCATCTCTCATGTTGCTGAATATTTTTGGTCCAACCAAGGTTGAGGCCCTAGGCGCTACATAAATAGAAATTGCAAGAGAATCTTTTTCACCTTTCTAATCTAGATCCAAAATTTTTTTGGAGGAAAACTATGACTTGTAAAACTAAAGAAAATGCTATGATTCCATTGACATACTAGAATTTCTACCTTAAAACTTTTTACAAAAGATGATGTTTTCTATACAAGACATAAAAAAATTTGTTAATCAACTTTCAAACGGGAAATCTAAGGACATTGAGGGAAACAAAGATTAAATATTAAAAATTGGACTGCTTATTAATGTCCCTCACATACACATGATCTTAAATTTAGCAATCAAGCAGGGATTCCCTAAACCTTGGACTCAAAGCATCATTGTACCTACTTTTAAAATTGGGGATAAAATGAATTCCTCTAATTATAAAACATTTATGATTAGCCCCATTTCATCCAATATATATGGGAGTATTTAGGAAAGATGATAAGCATATATGGCGAGAAAGCCAAAAACAAATAGTTAAATGTAAGGTTGTTTTTTCTACCCCTCATTTATAGGGTAAACTAAGGAGATGATGCCTCGAGGCTTTCAATTTGAATACATGGAGTGTCAAGAGAAAGAATAGTAGACAGATGCCCTCCTCTTACCACACATCACCATTAATTGATCACATAAATTTCCACCACATGAGCTTGGTTCACAGAGGCAAATAAGTATTTTTTTTATGAGGTATCAAGTCCGGTCTCATGGTAAGTGTCATTTTAATAATTGAGGAATTGTAACTTGTTGCAAAGGTTCCTTTCTTGATTTTGAATTTTTTTTCTTGGAAATTATGCGTTTTGCCTCATTTCACCTTGGTGGTTGACATGTTTTTCTAGTAAGTGGGTCACCTTCAGGAAAAGGGTTTCTACTAGGGGTTCTCATTGAAGGTTATCATTGAAGGTTCATCATACCATTCCCATACATACTTACCACCTTATACACTTAATGATTTTCATTTCCTTATCTTCTAGGTTTACAGAATTATTGACCCAAGAAGGGCTTGTACCTCATTTCATGGGAAGAAGGGGCTAAATGACCCAGGGTTTTGTATATGGAAAAAGATAAAAGCCATACATTACCCTCTATATTCTCACCCTAATATCTTGAGAGAAATCAAATGCTTCTCCAAAAATTCAAGGAGTTATAAAAAGAAAAACACATAATTAAATAAATGTCCTCCTTATTGAGGAAATGCACTTTGCAGTGTCTGTTACCTTCCTTTCAGATGACACTTTGTGTATTATTAGATTCAAGTGGAATTGAAGTGATACTTACTTTCCATTACACATAGCATTCAATGTTTTGGACCATAATAAATTGATGGAAAATAAAGGGCATGGGAAAATGTTGCATTGCAAATGAGGATGAAAGACACCCTCTACAAAGGGACCTATAAATGAGACAATATGAGCCCTTGTATGTCAATAAACCTCATTCCCAAAAGTAACACCCCCATCCACCTCATACTATTTTACATGACTTAGAGAGGGTCCTCTTTGGAAACACACCTTGACTTAGGTATTGAGTTACCCAATAGGGAACCATGACAATCTTCCAATACTTAAATTTGGCAAGTTGTATAAGGTTTTTGAGGATTTGTTTATTTTGAAAAGGGGGTATTTTATGTAGATGTTTTCATTGTTTTTTTTATTAAATATGGATTAATTGGAATGATATATGTGACTTGTGAAGCCTTGGAGGGTGTACTTGTTTGTATTTGCAGGAACTTGCCAGGTGAAATATTTTCCATGGAGAAACTAGGTCACTAGGACCTTCATAGGGGTTAGGAGCCCATAGGATGGATGATGTACCCCCACTCATTGCACACTTGGGAAGATGAAATTTTCCTTTGGAGGAACTTGGACAACATGATATGATCACATTGAGGCCCCTTGACCCTAAACATTGACATTGGGAGGCCTAGGACATCATATCTTATCCCTTGATGTCACCTTTCTTCATGGGGTTATGTTGGGTTTTTTATGGTAATGGTGCTGATGTGATGTGATTTTATGCCAAGAGATGCATTTATTGTCACCCTGGCACATGATGAGGTGACACATGGCATTTGGAGGTTTAATGAATTTCACCTAGAAGTTCAATGTCTCTCTTGGAGGCCTAATGTTACCCTTTAGAGAATGACATCAACCTTTAGGGGGTTTTAATTTAATGTTGTTTCATTTTTGAAAATTGTAAAGACAAATTAGAGGGTTGACCCTCTTTCTATTTTTTTTTTGACTTGTAAAGTGGACAAATTAGGGTTAGATGACCTTGTATAAATAAAGGTCATTTCACTCTCATTTTATCATCATGTGGTTGAGAATCACATATTCTCTTGGATGAAATTTTCTCTCTACACGGGAAATTATATCTACTTTTATCTTGGTGTATTGTGCATGTTTTGTTTACTTTCTATTAGAATGAAGTCTAGTTCTACCACTTTATGCTTATTTTATTGGAAATGTGGTGGAACATTATTGTTAAGTAAGGTTTTTTGTATGTTATCTCTTGAACTAGGAAAGGAATTTCTTCAATTTGTTGTTTGTTCTTTTTTTTTAAGGTTAATATTGTTAAACCCTTGAAGGAGTATAATGTCATACACCCTCCATAAAGATCTATCTTGTTTTCATTGAAAAGGATATCTTGCAAAGGTTGCTACAAGGAGTAAAGGGCTTACACCCTTCTAGATTTACCTTGCTAAAGTTTGTTTTCTTTAGGGAGGAAAAAAGGCATACACCCCTAGAGAAGTAATAAACCATGGATCCTAAACAAGAGACCCCATAATCCAATATATAAGGCACTAATTTGATGGCATTGAATATTGAATATTATGCATTCATAAACATGATATCAAGGAGTTTGAATTGTCTAAGTTTGGAATATAATTTTACATTCTTTAAGGTAATTTATGCACTAAGGGCATATTGAATAGCCAAGTTCTATCATTTTTGTTATAAATCTAATTTCACGGCCAATAGGGATGCAGAAAAATCATCTTTATCTTACTCTTTACTCACCTTTCAATCAGTTTCAAGCTTGAGTGGGAATCATGAGCTTGTCTAATGATCGTCTAATTTTGTGTTTTTTTTTCCTCTTTGATAAAACAGATTCGTCTTTGCCTTCATGATTGATTGCAGGTTAGATTAGCTTATTGCCATTGATTTTGGATTATCTTAGCTTATTACCATTACTTGAATATGGAAATTAGTACAAAACTAACTATCAGTACATCTTCCTGGTATGTGTAATGTATCTGATTATGAACTACCGATTACACTGGTTTGAATATCTCATTGTGTAGGAGACAATGATATTGCTTCCCAATAATTCCATAACATTCCATATTGTGAATCTCATCCTGGTACTATAATAGTGATCACTATAAGGAAGTAATTCCATTGAATAGGGATACTACTAACCTCTGCCCTATTTGTCGAGTTATTGTTAAAGGTTGTTGTATGAGCTATAACATAAGTTCATGAAGGAAACAAAAACAACATGACTATTAACTACAAAGGGTAGTATATAATATGAACTAAAGGAAATAGCTTAACCTGTAATACAAGAGGAATAGAGCCATTCCATTTCTATGATTGTAGGGCTACATTGTTTGATTTCCTTCCTTTCTTTTGCCTCGTCTTCTTAGGTGAATGTTGTGGGTTTCCCTTGTCTTCTTTGATTCCCATGTGTCCTATCTCTCGATGTGTATGCTTGACCCCTCTTTATTTTTCTTCCTCCCTTAGAAGGAAAAGGTATTGGATACGATCTACTTGCTCCCCTAGCACATTGTCTACTCCTTGTTTTTTCCATTGCTCTAGGATGTTTGAGAGATCTATTCCTTCCCTTTCCATAATGTCTTTGAGATCAGGACCTTTCGTGCCTACCTCACTTGGTGTCATCTCTGAATCTCTGTCTACCTCCTACATGGGGTGTTGGCATCTTCGATTCCTCCTTCGATAGGACTTGAGCTACCTCCTTGTTCTCTCTTATTGCATGCACTATTGGTGTTCTCCTAAGTTGCTTGTTCCCTAGATACTCTAGCTTTTGTCTTCTCATGTCCTCCTTCTTCCCCTTGATTATCCATGTCCTGTCCTTCTGGTCTAGTCATATCTTCTGGATTTCTTTTTGTTGGGGATTTGTTTTGTTTCTTGTTTTCTCTGTTTCTGTGGTTTAGTTTTACAAACCCATCTTCATCCTGCTGCATTTTTTTGTTTTTATGTTTCTTATTTTTTTATTAAGTGGACATTCTCTAATTAAGTGTCCATGTTCATGGCATCTTCTGCATCTAAATGGAATCCGCTCATAATCAATGCTTTGTATCCATTCCTCATCCCTAAATTTGAGGCTTATGTCTTTGGGGATCTCCCCTGACACATCCATCTCTATTTAGATCCTTTCATAGGATGTAAATATCCCTTTTAGGGTTGCTTCCGATGTCTTAACATATTTTCCATGTTTTTGCCCGATTTCTTCGAAGGTGGATGATAGCTAGTAATTTAGCGGTGAGTAAAACCTCAGCCAGACTGGAACATTTTTAAAGGTTTATTTTTATGGGGAGAATGTTTCCTTCCATGACTGCATTTATATCCCTTTTGAGGCGTGGAAGTATGCCCCCCTCTCAAAGACTTTATCCCTATCCTCTAGGTTTATGAAGAATGTTGTGAATAATCCTTTCGAACCCAGGTGGAGTTACACTTCTCCACTTGGCTTCCATTGATATTTTATCCAGTTTCACAATGTTCTTTCTATGGGCCACAACCCCATGAACTTGCAGATTAGTGCATACATCTTAATCTGATCCCGATATAGTTGTGTTTATTGGTCTTCCAGTATAAACTTTGGTATCATTGCTATTTTAGGTTTACATGGGTTGTGCCCATCTTCCCTACTAGGGTTCGCTAGTTCCTACTCAACCTTCTGGGATTCTCTAGCTTCCTCACCCACGTGATCCATTTTTTCTTGGTTTCTCTCCTGGTTCTTTTCTGATCCTAATCCCGAGGTTATTGTCAATGGTTCTTTGAAACCAACACCTCGTGGTCCTTTCCACCTGTCCACCACTACCTTCTTGTATGATGGGGTGCCACTCCCACCGCCTTTGGTAACCATTCTAAACATTATTGAGATCGTCACTATGAAACCCTATCTTGCGGTTTCTTAATATGTAACAGTCACTTTCCATTGATAGAGAAACTGATAAAAGACATCAATTTTTCATGTCAAAGCCTAATTTACAAAGATACAAGAAAGAACCATTTTAAAATGTACAAAATATCATGTACAATAGACAGAAATAAACCTTGAAACACGGGAAAAATGTCCACTACAATTATTCCCACAACTAAAATATGTTACAGTACTTTGCACTGTAACAAAAAGACACAAGAAATGAATATTTCATGTCAATGTCTCATTTATAGAAGGATAAGAAATAAAAAATGTAAATCCAAATATCTAACTCCAATGCGATGGATTGAGATACCAATGACGATTCCTCCGAAATTCAAGCTAGCTTCCATTTTCAACAAAGAAGGGCTTAAAAGTATGAAGACTCAGAAATAGAACATAATTAACAATACCTAGGAAAAATGATAAGAACAAAATGAAAATCTCATAGCAGAAATGCAATTTGAACTTGCATCTTCATTCTTGTGATTAGTTTCCTACACCTTAGATTGAGACTCTACACTATTAACTATATTGTAATGTTCACATAGCTCATACAGGTAATATATGAAGCCGATTCCATTTCTTTAGCTCTCTCTTAATCAGAGTAAGTAAAACCCATATGTATTGGATAAGAGTATATACTCTTTGAAAGCCCTTGTTAATGATCTATTACCTTTTGTATTTACACAAGCATTTAGTTGAAGATAATGTTCGATTACCCTTTGGATAAGATACTAGTTGAAGATGGTAATGTATTATCCTTTGTATTTACACAGGCATTGGAATCACATACAAGTGTAATACAAACCTGTTGATACTTAGTGCCATTGCTTTGTAGTGACATCCCATGTAGTTAACAAGATATAATATTAATATCACAATACATATTGATTATGGTAAATAGGTAACATGATATCACCTTGTTGAACCTTATGATAAGTTGTTCTTGTATCCCTATTGATAAATTCAAGTAAGATCAAAAATCTCTTTCCCAACTCCCCCCCACATGTTTAAATGAATATTATAATATGGAATATAAGATACCTAAATAGCTCACGAAAGAAAAGAATCCTTAAAAATAGACCGAGGAAGGAACAAACTAACCTTTGTTTCATTCAAGAGACAAAATGCATTGTAGATAAAATGGAAATGACACAGCACCCCTACCTCAGTAGGGTTTGTTTGACCTCTCGGTCTTTGGATCTTCCTATTTCCCTGAGCCAAAAAGGCTCTCTACTTCCCACTGGAACCTTCAATGCATATAAAACTACAGGTTGTTCTAGAAGTTATGCCCATGTGAACAAGCACTAGGCGTGAACACCTACTCTGTGTGACCACCGGCGTGACCACTGACTTAGCCCAAATGGCTCTTCAAATTTCACAATTTCATGTTTCGCGACTTCAGGATTCCTGAAGCCAGTTACCCCGACTCCTCCGATTATCGAGACCTCGAAATGGGCTAACGGTCCTTAGCTCCTCCTTTATTCTCTCACCATGTGACCTCCAGGCAAATCCTCGAGCCTCTCCTCCGACAACGTCGAGATTTCACATTAATCTCTCTCTATATATAACATTAATGTGTCATCCTTTTGAAATTCAAAATATCTTCAAAATCTGCGCTAGTGCGTATCCAATTGTCCTCCACTTGCACTTGCTCATGATGCTCCTCCATGATACTCCTCTGGCTAAAATAATTCATGGACTCTTGTCCATGAGTTTCGACACTATATGTCTATGTTTTTGGATATCTTCTTCACTTTCCCAACTGGCATCTTCAATCGAGTGTCCCTTCCACTTTATCAAATATTCAAAATATGTCTTCCTACGGGTCTTCTTACCAACTCTCTTGTCAATGATCTTTTTCATTTGTTGATTTTCAGCTACATGCATCTGTTTGATCCACTAAACTTATTGTTGGTTCTCTTCCTCATATGATTCATATTCTCTGTAAGGAAACATATCTGCTACGTTGAATATGGGTGATATGCCCACACCATCTTGCAATTCTATCTCATAAGAATTTTCCTCAAATTTTATCAGAATCTTACACGACCCTATCTTTTTCATCTTCAACTTGTCATATGTTCCCCTTGGGAACCTTTCTTTTCTTAGATGTGCTAAGACCAAATATCCCACTTCAAACTGAATCTCTCTTCTGCATTGATCTTCTCTGCACTTATATTCATGGTTGGAACTCTGCAACCACTCTTTAATCTTACTGTGGATCTCCTGCATCTCTGCTGCAAAATCTTTCACTCCAACACTCCTGAACTCATTTTTCTCTAAGTATCTCAACTCAGATACTCCTCTTGGATGCATTCCATACATTATCTGAAATGGGCTATTTCATGTGCTCCTATTAGGTGAGTCATTATATGAAAATTCTTCTTGCGACAGAATATGATCCCACTGACTATGATGTTCAGCTACCAAACTCCTCAATAAGTCTCCCAAGCTTCGATTTACTACCTCAGTCTGTCCATCCGTATGAGGGTGATATGTTGAGCTAAAATATAAACTCGTCCCCAAATTTTTCGTTAGTGTCCTCCAGAAATGACCAACAAATTCAGTGTCTCTGTCTGAAACAATACTCTTGGGTAAACCATGAAGTTAAACAACTTCTTTGAAAAACATGTTTGCAATGTGTGTTGAATCACTGGTTTTCTGACATGGAATAAAATGTGCCATTCTTGAGAATTTGTTGACTACCACAAATATAGAATCACAACCTCTTTGTTTCCTTGGAATTCCTAAGACAAAATCCATGCTTACCACGTCCCACGACCTCTCTGGTACTGGAAATGGTTGATACAATTCTGTGTTCATTCTTTTCCCCTTTGCGTGTTGGAAAATTCTACATCTGTTGAAAAATTTATTAACATCTGTCCTCATTCATGGCTAATAATACAAAATGTTTAGTTGCGCAAATGTCTTGTCATGGCCAAAGTGTCCAACCAATCCCCCACTATTATTTTCCTTCAAAAGTTTTTCTCTCATAGAACTCTTCGGGATACACAACTGGTTTCCTTTGAATAGCAATGCATCCTGGATTAAATATTCAATCCACTGGCTTTTGTCTCTCATAAAAGGATTCTCACATGCTTCATAAGCGTCCTTGAAATCTGAATCATTTTTGTACATGTCCTTAAGGCTATCAAAACCTAAGGTATTCACACAAAACTCCTACAGAATCAAACATTTCCTGTGTAATGCATCAACAACCTTGTTAGCATTTCCAGAATTGTGCTTTATAACAAAAGTAAAGTTTTTCATAAATTCAACCCATTTTGTAGGTTTCTGGTTCAGTTTTTCCTATTTGGTCACAAACTGTAAGGCCTCGTTGTCACTATACAAAACAAACTCTTTTGGAACTAGGTAGTGACTCCATTTATTCAATGCTTATATGATTGCATAAAAATATTTATCATACATGGAATAATTCCTTGTGGCATCATTCATATTCTAGCTAAATTATGAAACTGGCCTATTTTCTTGACTCAAGACTACTCTAGTCACAAATTCACTTGCGTCACATCTCACTTGAAATGCCTTACTAAAATCTGGCAGAACTAGAATTGGCTGTCTAGTTATCTTATCCTTTAAAAACTTGAAACTTTTCTCCACTTCCTCTTTCCAATGAAAGATTTATGTCTTTTCTTGTCTGTGTCCATCATTGATGCACAAATTTCGCTAACATTCTTCATGAACTTCCTGTAAAAACTAGCTAGTCCAAGGAAGTTTCTGACTTCAAAGATATTCCTTGGCGACGACGATTCTCTGATTTCTTTTACCTTTTGAGGATCCATCTTCAAATCATTCGAAGAGATCACAAACCCCAAATAAATGAGTTTCATCTTCATTAAAGACGTCTTCTTCAGATTAATCAACAACTTCTCTTGTTGTAACCTCCTCATCACTGGAGTTAAATGTCTCAAATGTTCTTCCTCAGTCTTACTGAAGATCAATATATCGTCAAGATACACAATTACAAACTTCCCAAAGGAATATTTCAAGACTTCATTCATCAATATCATGAAAGTAATTGGTGCATTCATCAAACAAAATAGAATGACAAGCCATTCATACAACCCTCCATTCATCTTGAATGTTGTCTTCCATTCATCACCTTCCCTCACTCTAATATGATGATATCCACTCTTCAAATCAATTTTTGAATAACACTTTGCTCCACTCAAGCAACCCATCAAGTCATCCATCTTGGGTAAAGGAAATCTATACCTAATGGTGATTTTGTTTGTATCCCTCGAGCCTGTACACATCCTCCATCCACCAACCTTCTTCGGACTTAAAAATATTGGCACAACACATGGACTCAAGATTTCTTTGATCAACCCTTTGTCCATCAAATCTTTGACTTGTTTCTTGACCTCTTAATTCTCTTACGACATCAATCTGTAGGCTTCTTTGTTTGGTAAACTCGCTCTTGGTATAAGGTCAATGTGATGGCTTATACTTCTGATGCGTGGAAACGAACAAGGTAAATCATCCACCACTATATCAGTGAAATTATCAAGCAGTTCCCAAATATCCTCAGGTAGCTCATCTATTGAGGTACTGGTCAAGATGACTCTAGGTTTTCTCACCACAAAATACTACGTTTCTTCATCCTTCTTGACTTCGTCTAGAAGTTCCTTCCCACTCATGAGAAGTATAGTATTTCTTGTTTCTTATTTCACCTTCTTGTCTTCAATTGGCAACAACATATGTGTCCTACCATTCTTTTCCAAGGTGTATGTGTTCTTTCTTCTGTCATGAATAAAATTCGTGTCATATTTCCAAGGCCTCCCCAACAAAATATGACAGACATCCATGGGAATAACAACACATAAGATCTCTTCTTTGTATCCCCCTATCATAAATTCAACTAAACATTGTTTAGTGGCAGTTACCTAATGTCCTTTTTGTAACCATGAAACTTTGTATGGGCTTGGATGTGAAACTGTTTCCAATTCCATCTTCTCCACCATTTCTATGGATACTAGATTATCCATGCTTCCACTGTCAATAATCACCTTGCATACCCTATCCTTGGTCTTGCAAGCAATTCTGAACATACTGTTCCTTTGGACTGGATTCTCCATCTCTTTCTTTGGCTTCAAGAGAATTTTCCTCATCATTAAATATCTTTCGCCTTCTACATATTCTGCCTTGACACTTCACCTTTTCTCTTATGAAATGTGAGCTTCGCCTCCTCCATCTCTTTTTCTATCGGGACATTAAAAATATTTGTGTCTGATCTTTCCATAGACAAAACACTTTATTTCACCTCCTATGCCTCTTCCTCTTCCTCTGGCTCAAGGAAAAGTGTTTGTATCAGCATATTGTCCTCCTTGTGTGATTCCTCCCCTTTCTGGGTGGTTATGAGGTTTATTTTCTTCATCCTTGGGATTCTGTACTTTGTCCTAGGAAATTGCTTTGGCTTTGCTTGGAATTTTACCTCTACCCCTTTGACCTTGCTTTTGGGGCAATTTTACTTCTGCCTTTGAAGCGATCTGATAAGCATCTTCCACATTTATGATTTTCACCATTATCATCTCATCTTGAATATCATATCTTAATCCATTCATGTACCTAGCGACCTTTTCATCATCACTCTTGTGATGACCAGCTCTAATGTTGAGTCTGTAAAATTCCTCGGTGTATTCCTTCACTGTCATCCCTTTCTGTCTCAAATTCTACATTCTTCGGAAAAGATAAATCTAGTAATCTTTGGGTATGAATTTGGTTTTCATATTTGCTACCATCCTGTCCCAACTTTTGATTATGTGTTTTCCTTTTCAATGCCCGTCAGCGTGCAGTTCATCCCACCAAAGTGTTGCATGCACTTTCAGTCTAGTGACAACATGATTTACTTTTTTATCTTCTTCGATATCCTCATAGTCGAAGTATTTATCCAAAACTCTAAACCAATCTAGCATCTCCTAAATGTCTAAGTTTCCTTCATACATTGGGATGTCCATTTTTGGTCTAGCCCCTATTCTTACAACAACTTTGAATAGACGTTCCTCTGCAACATATTCAGCTACAACTTCTTCTTCAGCTCTAGCTTCATTTTCTCTTTTAGACTCACTGATATCTCAAGTATCAAGTGTTCTCCTCTGTGTTGTATCCATAGCATCCAATCGAGGACGAAGTTCTCTCATTTCCATTTCCATGGCTGGATCGAGGATGTGTCTCTCTTGACATCTCCTTGGCGGAATAGCTTCAATCTATCCACACAAAATTCAATTCACAACTTACCTTATGTCCTCTCTTGCCTACACAAAACAATGATTGTAAGCTCTGATACCACCTAACGCAACACCCCTACCTCAGCAGGGTCTGCTTGACCACCCGATATTTGGATCTTTGTATTTCCCTGAGGCAAAATGGATCTCTAGATCCCACTCGATGCTTCAATGCATATAAAACCACAGGTCCTTCTAGAAGATATGCGAGTGCAAAAAATCACTAGGGGTGAACCCCTACTTTGCGTGAGCACTAACCTGACCACTAACTTAGCCCAAATGGCTCTTCAAGTTTCACGATTTCGTGTTTCGAGATTTTTGGATTCCTGCTGCAAGTCCCCCAGACTCCTCTGATTCTCGAAACCTCGAAATGGGCTAACATTCCTTAGCTCCTCCATTATGCTTTCACCATATAACCTCTAGATAAATCTTGGGGCCTCTCCTCCGAGCACTTTGGGATTTCACGACTTACGAGTTCATGATGCAACTCTTCTCCTTTTCCCAATGGTCCTGAGCCTCCTCATATCTGACGGTCCAGATTGCGTTAGGTTTTTGTGTATCAAGGATTCCGAGTAGCAAGTCCATGCACTCTCCCGACTCTCGAAATAAAAATATTTCAGAGTGCCCAATCAACGACTTTCATTCCTCCAGATCTAACTACTGCTAATCCTCCCAAGCTTTCCAGTGTTGAAATACACTTAGCCTTAACCTCCCCACTGATCCACTAGATCCAATGGTCCACAAATATCTGCGCTTCTCCCTCTGAGAAACACAATCGTCTGTTCAAGTTCTCAAAGAATCTTAACTAAATAACTTGGCGCCCTTTCCTCCTTATATTGGTTTCTACAAGGTGCCTTTGACCCTCATCCTTCGTTTGAACTTTCCAAGAATCTATGCTTCCTGAGCTTGAATCTTGTTGCAAACTCAAAGATTCTAAGGGATTCTTGCATGCACTCCTTTTAGCCTTCATCATAATATCTGATTATCTGAAATCTTCCAACTTTGCGTACTCCTTGCGACATCAGTTCTTCAACCACTCACCTGGTTGAAAAAAATTCTAAGACTTCAACCTGGCCTGTGCACACCTTGCACGGCTCTGTGCTATACTTTCACTTATGATTGTATAAGAACAACTCTATGTTAAGAACCAAAATAGTTATGCAAATATAATCACCACAAATAATGAATATACAATAGATCCACAAAACAATATAGAAGAAACCATACTTTATTATATCAAACCCTTAGGGTAGGGAAACACCATACAATGGATCCTATTATGGAAGGGAACCTCTCCTGTTCACTTGCCTCTTCGAGGGGGCATACTCCTATTGAGCTACAACTGACAATACAATATTTTTCTTCATGTCCCATTACATTGCTTGAACCCATTTATATAGTGCTACCATCACCTAAGAACATTCTAGAGGAGGAATCTTTTAGAAGTAGAACCTTCTAAGAAGTCCTCTTACATGTATTATATCTAACTACCTATTTATTATATCCAACTACCATAGTGGGCCTTATTTAATAATATAGTGGACCTAGTCCACCTTACATTGAATGAACTCCACTATTATCACTATGGGCCCTCTGGGCCTCCCCACTACCTCTCTAGCTACCTTACATTCCATCCCCCTTATGAAAACGTTGACCTCAATGCTTGATGTACAACCATATATCAGGGTTCCATGGATAATTGTGGACCATAATGCTGAAGAAGACTAGAGAACCAAGGTCCCATGTAGAAAGGAAAGACACCATGTTGAAGTAGTCCAACAACCATTGTAAGTCTGGGTCCCATGTCCAAGTGCTCATGTGAACTCTCAGTGGAAGATTTTGGAACCCAATAACCAACTCAAAATGATGCTCCAAAGACTGACACCTATCATGTGGATACAAAGAAGAAGATCCATACACATAGTGGAAAATGGTCGTAGAAGAATCTAAAAGGAATAATACCACTGTAGAATATGTAAGATGGACACGCATACTAATCATTGGCTCTCGATTTGTCACATTGATGCTCTCTAGAGAAGGTGGATTAGAGTCATCAAATAAAATATGAATGTGGTTATCATCCCAGAAATGACAACTATCCATATACCAATCATCACAATCGGCTTGAAAATCATGCCAAGCATATATTTCTTGATTATAGTCATCCCTGATGTCCACCATAATAAATCTCTCTAATGCAGGAGCATCTCTCCATGTCAGCCAGCCATGTCAAGCGCGTGCATTCAAAGGCTGAAGAGAGGCGCAACCCTCATCTTCAATTTTGTAATTGAATGTAATTAATGCTTAGGTTGTTGAGTCATGAAGTCGTGCCTTTGTACAGGTTGTAGATAAGATAAGCCTTAAATTTTTGTAAGGCTGAGATCTAGATCCGGATAGCGGACTAGACAGCCCATTCAATGTAATTGAATAGGGTAGGTGGATTTGGAGGAAAGAGCTCAAAGAGCCTCCTCATGTAAAAAGATGAATTGTATCTCTTTAGTAGTTAGTGGAGTGTGTGTAGTGGAGATAGAAAGAATCTGCAAGTAGAGAGCAGAAGAGAAGGAGCCAAGACCTTGTTACAGGCTGTGCTCAAGAACACCTTGTATAAACAGACATTTTCCATATTTAATATAGACAGAAGCAGTTTTTCCTGCATGTATTTCTGTATTATGTGGATGCCTTGGTGTGTTCTATTTTATGATGTGAATTCATGTTGTAGATGTATGCTAGGAATTTGCAGGTTGTTTTGATTTCAGGCTTGAGGTTCTTTGTGGCTTCATGCCAGGAGGGCGTGACAGAGTATTGCGTTCTCTGAATACCAGTGCACTGAAGCACTTCTGAACTATACAGATTCAGAAAAAGACGTTCTAGGTGGGTACAGAAGTTGAAATCAACAACTCAGGAGAAAGACCTCAAGGTTGTTGAATACCTTGGAGGCTAGGTTTTGTAGGGGATACACAATTGCAGATAGAAGCTCTCAGGAGTTCTGTGAAGCTCTGCCAAGTGGGAATTGATCATATGCATAGTGGTGCATTGAGAAGAACTCTGATGTGAGTTCTTAGGGAGAACCAGAGTCACTATAGATTCTGAGGGGCTCTGCCAAGTGGGCATTGAGCAAGTGCAAGGAGTGCACCGAGGACAGAACTGTTGAACATCCTGTGAAAAGATACTCTGCCAGGAGGGCATTGAGTAAGTGTGCAGATAGAAGAAAGGAGAACTCTTTGAGCTCTGGAATTTAGAGGAATAATCCACTGAGGGATTTTCGCGGGGTTACTGAATACCCAAAAGCACTCAGCAAGAAGTTGCTTGAGGCAGAGGATAGCCAGGGGAGCATCCTAATACTCTCCATCTGAAGGAGGAAGAAAAAAAAAGGATTTATTTCCTTAAAGAACTGAGTGTTTGACAAGCTCAGGAGAGATAGCACTGTGTGTGCATGAAGACTCTGCAGAGGTGCAAAAGTCAAAGAATCCCTTGGGGATTCAAAGGATAAGTTCAAGAGGGCGAGTGCTTTTAGGCACATAGTCGTGGCTGCAAGGAGTGCAAAGGTTGAAAAACTCTTTGGAGGAGCCCAGAGTTTATAAATCTCAGGAGAGACAAGCATTTTCATGCATGGAAGTGAGAACTCTCGATCGCGGAGTTCGCAGAGGAAGGGAACAAAGGTTGAGGCCTTTGGTTCTCGAGATTCTTCCAAGTGAAAGAGGAAAGTGCGCAAGCTCAGGAGGGAGCACAACTGCCGTCAGATGGGCCGACAGATTCTGGACCGCTAAGATTTCCACGTCCAGGAAGGAGCAAGAGGAGCGCACAGAAGAGGAGATCGTGAGCCATCAGATCTCACTTAGATACCCATCAGCCGTTGGATCGGGTGAAGACACATGAAGTTTAGCCTCTGGAGTAAGCGCACAGGAAGAACGGATCTAGACCATCAAATCTTGAGTAAATTACCCGTCAGCTGTCGGAACTGACAGGAGCTGCACGAGGTTTACCTTCATGAACAGGAGATTGAAAGTCCCAACGAGAGGCATAGTCATCGTGATATCGACATTCGTGAAATCGGGAGTCACGATGACATGAGATCGGGAATTTTCAAGGTGAAAGTCTCGGGAATGATCTGAGTCGTCCATCAGTTGGGACACGTGGGCGATATCAGGAGCCTATCGGCGTTCGAAGGTTGAAGGGACAAGAAGATGGAGCATTTCACCATCGATAACTCTGAAATCCCGAGATTGAATCTGAGCTATCCGTTTGTGAAGACACGTGGCGGAGAAGGAGTGACCCGTCAGTATATCGACTACCGGGGTTTTGAGCAGACAGAGGATTTCTATCATCGGGGTACCGAAAGTCCCGCAATCGCGAGATTGGATCAGGGTTGTCCATCCATTGGGGACACGTGGTGAAGATCCAGACTATCAGGGAAAGTCATGATAGAATAGTCAAATTGGCACATCGGGGTTCGGCGTTTAGTGAATCCTGAAGACGAGACGCCCGGGACATTTGGAGTCACGAAATCACAAGAGGTGATTAGGATTGTCCATCATAGGAGGACGCGTGGAGGACATCAGAGCATTTAGGAAATTCCTTGAAAGGAAAATTCGTCCATCGGCATTACGAGAATCGGGAAATCAAGAATCCCATGGACAAGAAGTCCTTGCAATTCGAAATCGCGAAGTTTGAAACCCCGACAAGGAGGAAAGCTCCATCATGGGGCCAGCTATCAGTATAGCAGATAATCGGGATTCGAGAGATTGGCAGTCCTGGGGGAAATTGCATATCGGCATTGGAAAGCCCGAAACCCCGATATGAGGTATGACTGCGGTCATATAGGGGAAGGTTTCATGGACCATGAGTTTACCCGGAGGGCTAACCAAAGTTAGGACACATCGAGATTTTGAAGCCAAAACCCCGAAAGGAGATAAGGCTACAGTCTTAGGAGGACTAGTCATATGGACTAGGGGGCATAGCCAAGAGGGGCTAAGGAAAAAGGAGTGCATCGGATATCGGGGATTCAAGAGGACAGGGAACTCGTTACATCGGGAAACAAGAAATCCTGAATCCTGAAAGTACATTTTTCCTTGTTAAGGAAATTGCATCTGTCGAGTGCAGAATACCATGGGGAAAATAAGGACCTGTGGATTGGGTACTCATCAGAGATTCCAACAGGGAATCAGAAGAGCCACTTCGGCTCAAGAAGACTGAAAATCGATCCTGTGGGTGGACATGCGGATCCCATCTGCATCAAGTGGTATCAGAGCCTGATTCTTGTATGTATATTTTAGGTGAGAGAGGCATAAGAGATAAATAGCACTCTGATACACACATCAGGTGGTATCAGAGCGGGAACTTCACTTGTATACTTCAGGTGAAGTGAGAAAGAAAAAGAAGACAGAGCATTGGAGACTTTGTAAGGATTTTTTTGTAGGTAGACAATAGTCCATAAGCAGTCAGGAGGACTTTAGGATGAAGTTGAAAACACTCTTAGTGCAGAGTGACAGCAACATGTTTGCTAGGAAGGTAGAAAAAGATAGCACCATGGTTACTGAAGGCCATAGGCATGCTAGGAGGAAGAGAAAAGAATAAAATCTTGCAGAGATGGATAAAGAGCTCTCTGAAATAAAGGCAGACACAGAAAACCTTGAACTGTGGATGCAACAAAAAGCCAAGCCGAGATGGGTATATGAATGGCCCATGAAGAAGCCGAAGGTAAAATGGCCAGTCAAGGAGTTGATGGTCAGAAGACAGTGTAAGTTGTTAAGAGGATGGATGAGGTATGCAGAAAACCTCAATGGACCAGAAGAGGAAATGGTTCAGGTATGTGAACCAGACACTGGGAGGGATCTCAGTGAATGGAGATCAATTGAAGATCTCAAGAACTTCCAGGAGAGTGGAGAAGAAATTACAAATTTCCAGGAGGGCAACGAGTTGAGATCACTGTGGGATCTCACAGACTATCATGAGGATGGCCAGGGAATTTTACATTGCCAGCTAGGCAATGATATGAGGTTACTGTGGGATCTCGAAGACTGCCAGGAGGGTAGTGGAAGCATCTCATATTGCCAGATGGGAAGAGATGAGCATTCGAGACTATCTGATGGTCTCATGGACTCAGAGGTGAGTTCAATTCAGCAAGGAGTGCTGATGAATATGGGATCAATTGATCTCATAATATGCCAAGAGGAAAGTGAACATATCCCATATTGTCAGGTGGGCAGTGATGAGCAGATGAGTTGGAATTAGCCAGAAGAGCTGACAGAGAAGATAAGCTCAGGGATGGATTTGGATCAGCATGTGAAGCTGACAAAAGAGGAATATTAGATGGGTCTTCTAATGATTGGGGGAATAGAGGTATTCCTACCACTTGCCCAGGAGGAGGTAGAAATCTATGTTGTAGATGCAGCAACAACATGCGGATAGCCAACTGAGACTGTCATGAAGGCAGTGGAGCAGACTTTGGAAGCTGCCCAAGCAGAGAAGGAAAATGAGCATTCTGAGGAGTGTCTCAATGCATTCAGCCAAGAAGCTAAGGAAGCTGTAGCACTGAAGCTGACAACAGAAGAAGATGAAGAGGATGATGAGCATTCTGAGGAATGGCTCAATATTTTAAGCCAGAAGACTGAAAAGACTGCAACATGGGAGTTTGCAGCAGAAGAAGAAGAAGAGGAAGACAACATTTGTTTTGTTGATCTAGGGGAATAGGTAGAAGCCCTGGAGAAAAGGGTGAAGGTGTAGAGAATACACATCCAACAGGTGAGGTTGGAAGCAGATGATGAACAAGGCATGGGAGATCACAGTGATCTACCCATGTGCCAAAAAAATTTGCAACTGAGGAGACTGCATGAACAGAGCCAGCCATTAGAGAAAACAGACGGAGTGATCGACATGATCAGAGAGCTGATGATCCAGTCAGTAGAAACTATCAGCAAGGAGAGGTTGAACAGAAGGAAGGAAGCATCAATAGCAACACAGAAGCAGTAGCAGCAATAGGAAGATGGAGCAGATGAACAGCTCCAGAGAATGATTTGGGATCCAGGAGGATTTCAACATCAGAGATGGGAAGCTCATGAGCAGGAGCTCATGAATTTTGCAGCTGAGGAGTATGATGCAGGAGCATCTCTCCATGTCATTTAGCCAGCCAGCCAGCCACGTCAAGCGCGTGCATTCAAAGGATGAAGAGAGGCGCAACCCTCATCTTCAATTTTGTAATTGAATGTAATTAATGCTTAGGTTGTTGAGCCATGAAGCCCTGCCTTTACACAAGCTGTACATAAGATAGGCCTTAAATGTTTGTAAGGCTGAGATCTAGATCTGGATAGCGGACTAGACAACCCATTCAATGTAATTGAATAGGGTAGGTGGATTTGGAGGAAAGAGCTCAAAGAGCCTCCTCATGTAAAAAGATGAATTGTATCTCTTTAGTAGTTAGTGGAGTGTGTGTAGTGGAGATAGAAAGAATCTACAAGTAGAGAATAGAAGAGAAGGAGCCAAGACCTTGTTACAGGCCATGCTCAAGAACACCTTGTATAAACAGGCATTTGCCATATTTAATATAGACAGAAGCAATTTTTCCTGCATGTATTTCTGTATTATGTGGATGCCTTGGTGTGCTCTATTTTATGATCTGAATTCATGCTGTAGATGTATGCTAGAAATTTGCAAGTTGTTTTGATTTCAGGCTTGAGGTTCTTTATGGTTTCATGCCAGGAGGGCATGACAGAGTACTGCGGTCTCTGAATACCAGTGCACTGAAGCACTTCTAAACTCTACGGATTCAGACAAAGATGTGCTAGGTGGGCACAGAAGTTGAAATCAACAACTCAGGAGAAAGACCTCAAGGTTGTTGAATACCTTGGAGGCTAGGTTGTGTAGGGGATACACAATTGTAGATAGAAGCTATGAGGAGTTCTGTGAAGCTCTACCAAGTGGGCATTGACCATATGCACAGTGGTGCATTGAGTAGAACTTTGCTGTGAGTTCTTAAGGAGAACCAGAGTCACTAAGGATTCTGAGGGGCTCTGCCAAGTGGGCATTTATCAAGTGCAAGGAGTGCACAGAGGACAGAACTGTTAAACATCCTATGAAAAGATACTTTTCCAGCAGGGCATTGAGTAAGTGTGCAGATAGAAGAAAAGAGAACTCTTTGAGTTCTGGAATTTAGAGGAAGAATCCACTAAGGGATTTTTGCAGGGTTATTGAATACCCAGAAGAACTCAACAAGAAGTTCCTTGAGGTAGAGGATAGCCAGGGGGGCATCCTAATACTCTCCATCTGAAGGAGGAAGAAAAAAAAAGGATTTATTTCCTTAGAGAACTGAGTGTTTGACAAGCTCAGGAGAGATAGCACTACGTGTGCGTGAAGACTCTGCAGAGGTGCAGAAGTCAAAGAATCCCTTGGGGATTCAAAGGATAAGCTCAGGAGGGTGAGTTCTTTCAGGCACAGAGTCATGGCTGCAAGGAGTGCAGAGGTTGAAGAACTCTTTGGAGGAGCCCAGAGTTTATAAATCTCAGGAGAGACACGCATTTTCATACATGGAAGTGAGAACTCTCAATTGCGGAGTTCATAGAGGAAGGGAACAATGGTTGAGGCCTTTTGTTCTTGAGATTCTTCCAAGTGTAGGAGGAAAGTGTGCAAGCTCAGGAGGGAGAAAAACTGTCGTCGGATGGGCCGACAGATTTTGGACCGCTAAGATTTCCATGTCCAGGAAGGAGCAAGAGTAGCGCACATAAGAGGAGATCGTGAGCCAATGGATCTCACTCAGATACCCGTCAGCCATTGGATCGGGTGAAGACACGTGGAGTTTAGCCTCTAGAGTAAGTGCACAGGAAGAACGGATCTGGACCATCAGATCTTGAGTAAATTACCCGTCAGCCATCGGATCTGGCAGGAGCTACACGAGGTTTACCTTCATGAACAGGAGGTTGAAAGTCCCGACGAGAGGCGTAGTCATCAGGATATCGACATTCATGAAATTGGGAGTCACGATGACATGATATCGGGAATTTTCAAGGTGAAAGTCCCAAGAACGATCTGAGCCATCCATCAGTTGGGACACATGGGCGAGATCGGGAGCCTATCAACATTTGGAGGTTTAAGGGACAAGAAGACGGAGCATTTCAGCATCGATAACTCTAAAATCCTGAGATTGAATCTGAGCCATCCATTTGTGAAGACACGTGGTAGATAAGGAGCGACCCGTCGGCATATTGGCTACCGGGGTTTTGAGCAGACAGAGGATTTCTTTCATCGGGGTACCGAAAGTCCCGAAATCACGAGATTGGACTAGGGTCGTCCATCTGTTGGGGACACATGGTGAAGATCTAGACTATCAGGGAAAGTCCCGATAGAATAGTCAAATTGGCGCATCAGGGTTCGACATTTCACAAATCCTAAAGAAAAGACACTCGGGACATTTGGAGTCGTGAAATCGCGAGAGGTGATCAGGACCATCCATCATAGGAGGACGCGTGGAGGACATCAGAGCATTCGGGAAATTCCCCGAAAGGAAAGTCGTCCATCGGCATTACGGGAATCGGGAAATCGAGAATCCTGTGGAAAAGAAGTCCTTGCAATTCGAAATCGCAAAGTATGAAACCCCGACAAGGAGGAAAGCTCCATCGTGGGGCCAACTGTCAGCATAGCAGAGAATCGGGATTCGAGAGATCGGAAGTCCCGAAGGCAATTGCATCTCAGCATTGGAAATCCCGAAACCCCAATATGAGGTATGACTGCAGTCATATAGGGGAAGGTTGCGTGGACCACGAGCTTAGCCGGAGGGCTAACCGAAGTGAGGGCGCATCGGGATTTTGAAGCCAAAACCCCGAAAGGAGATAAGGTTGCGGTCTTACGAGGACTAGTCATATGGACCAGGGGGCATAGCCAGGAGGGGCTAAGGAAAAAGGAGCGCATCGGAGATCAGGGATTCAAGAGGACAGGGAACTCGTTACATCGGGAAACAAGAAATCCTGAATCCTGAATCCTGAAAGTACATTTTTCCTTGTTAAGGAAAGGGCAGCGATCGAGTGTAGAAGACCGTGGGGAAAATAAGGACCTGTGGACCAGGTACTCATCAGAGATTCCAACAGGGAATTAGAAGAGCTGCTTCGACTCAAGAAGACTGAAAATCGATCCTGTGGGCAGATGTGAAGATCCCATCTATACCACTCTCCTTCATGCTATCCAATGAATCTTGAATACTACAAAAACTATCATTGAGGCAATCGACAAGGTCCTGCAATCTGTCATGCAATTGAGCTTTGAATGCTTCAGTAATTTGTAAAATTTACTTGAGATTTTGAGAGGAAATAACCATCTGATCACCCTATGAACTCTTTGGTCCTCCAGCCGTCATGAAAAAACCCAAAAAATAGACCAATAAGTTACGGTAGAAAATCACAACTTTTTTCTGGAAAAACCCTAAAAAACTATTGAATTTAAAATGCTCATAAATTCACTTCTCGGACTCGGTTTCGGTTGATTTTTTTTTTGAAATTGGGTGAAATTGTGAGAGGAACTCAAATATGTAATTTATTTGAGAAAATTTAGCCTCAAAAATATACATAAAAAAAAATAAATAAATAAATCACGCCGCCGTCCGCGAAAAAAACCATGAAAAATTGCAGATTTTAAAACTTCAATATCTTGACTTCATGGACTCCATTTCAGACGATTTTTTTTTTTCAACTTGGGTGTTTTTCTGAGAGGAACTCATATTTACAACTTGTTTCTACAAAATTTTCTCAGAAATATTCCAAAAATTTCTGGAATGTGCCGACCCTCTTTTTTCTTCTCTGAAAAAAAAAAATCTGCAAAAATAAAAAATATTTGCCCACAATGTCTGCCAAGGAATGTGCTCTGATACCAATTGTTAAGAACCAAAATAGTTATGAAAATATAATAACCACAAATACTGAATACACAATAGATCCACAAAGCAATATAGAATAAACCACACTTTATTATATCAAACCTTTAGGGTAGAGAAAAACTATAAAATGGATCATATTATGGAAGGGATCCTCTCCTGTTCACTTGCCTCTTCAAGGGGGCATCCTCTTATTGAGATACAAATGAAAATACAATATTTTTCTTCATGTCCCATTACATTGCTTGAACCCCTTTATATAGTGCTACCATCACATAAGAACATTCTGGAGGAGGAATCTTCTAGAAGTAGAACCTTCTAAGGAGTCCTCTTACATTTATTATATCTAACTACCCATTTATTATATCCAACTACCATTGTGGGCCTTATTTAATAATATAGTTTACCTAGTCCACCTTACATTGAATGGCCTCCACTATTATCACTATGGTCCCTCTGGGCTTCCTCACTACCTCTCTATCTACCTTACACTCTATCTCTTCTAATCTTTTCTCAGGTAAAACTCAGAATCTCTTTAACGCACTCCTTGCGGACTTTCGCTGCACTCTTTGTAGGAATTCTCAGGAAGAGAAACAATTGTAACTCATACTCTCCCTCTCATAGACATCATACATTCAACAAGAAATCATACACATAAATCATTGAAACAAATGCATAACAGAGCATATAAGCAAACTATAAACATACCATTCAATAGATGCAAACAATATCCATAACAACACCATGAAATTGACTCAAATCATTCTTATATTAACTCAAGTGCTTTTGTACATGGGTTCTATAGAAACAACTATCTTCTTATACAAATTCTACAGTCTATGTTCTCCTATGCTCTCCTATTCATTTTTTGCCTCTATTCTTACGAATGAGAATAATGACACATTACATCTACTAGGGAGATTTTCTTGAGTTTTCCCTCCTACAGCTCTAAGCTATCTTATCGAATTAAAATCTCTACTACTTTACATTGATTACATTAATTGTCTACAACTAGCATATGAGACCAATGCTCAAAACCCATGTTACAATTCCCAAAATATTTAAGAGCACTTATGTCTCTCCAGATATTACATTAATGTGCCATCCTTTTGAAATTCAAAATATCTTCAAAATGTGTCTTGGTGTGTATCCAACTATCCTCCGTTTTCTCTTTCTTGTGATGCTCCTACATCAGGAAACAATTAGTAAAAATAATGGAGCAATTACAATATTTTTGTTGTCGAAGGCCAACAGATGGAAGGAGGTATATTCACCTTATGTATCCCACAATCATTGAACCTACTAGAATCCAAAGAGATGAGACACATAGTCTCAGTTAGCATGAAAATTATAGGTAACACTGAGGGGATTCTATGCACCAATGTGTATGGACCCCAGAGGCTAGAGGAAAAAGGGAGAATGCATGTAGACCTAGAAAATATAAAGGTCGGATCTTGCAACCTCCACTAGATATTGGTAGGGGACTTCAACATAATCATGACACTTGTGGAGAAAAAAGGGGGGCACCAGGAGACTGGATAGAGATGCAGAGGATTTTTCATCTTTCATTGATACAATGGAGATGGTAGACATTAGAACCAACAATGGCCATCTCACCTGGAATAACAAATGAAGTAATCACTACCAAATAGCTACAAGGCTAGATAGATTCCTGGTGTCAGAATCCATCATTCTGCAGGGATTGACTTTAGATTGTAGCATCCTTCCATGGGGGGGGGGTTAGACCATTGGCCAGTCAAATTGGAAGAAAACTTCCAAACCACTACGAAGGACAGACCTTTTAGATTTGAGAAATTTTGTATCGAACATCCCACCTTCAAGGAGAACATCAACCAATGGTGACGGGAAGAATCATTGGATCAAGGGACAAGGATGTTCAAACTTTATAATAGACTCAATCACATCAAACATAAACTTGAGAAGTGGAAAAAGTAAATATTTGGGAACATAAACCAAGAAAAAACAATATAGAGGATAGAATGAGGATACTTGAGGAACTCTGCATAGATGAGGGTTACACATAGGATTGGAAAAGAGAATAGATCCAAATGACCCAAGAATGGGAAGCAAGATGTTAGCAGGAAGAAACTCTATGGCGCCAAAATTATAGAATCAAGTGGATAAATGAAGGGGAGCGGAGGACAAAGTTTTTTCATAGAACCACCATTGCAAGAAGAACCCACAACAAAATCCTGAAAATTAGGGATCAAGATGCGATCGAAAGAGAATCCCACAAGGAAATTGAAAATACATTGGTCAATCACTTCCAGGGGATAGCCCAGTAACCTAACCAAGATAGAACCGAAGCCATACAATGGATAACAAAGCACATCCCCAGGTTGTTCATAAAGGAACAAAATATCAATCTAAAAAAACCCATAACAAAGGAGGAAATCGACCAAGTGGTTTAGGAGATGCCGAATGGAAAGTCCCCAGGCCCAGATGGATTCACAGTGGAATTTTTCAAAGCCTGTTGGGAAGTGGTTAAACATGATGTTTATGGGGTGGTGGAAGACTCCAGATGTTCGGCCTCCATCTTGAAAGCATTAAATGCCACAATGATCACTCTAATCTCAAAAGAAAATGAAGTAAGGACCCCAAATCGCTACAGGCTGATAGCTTTATGCAATGTAGTTTACAAGATAATCTCCGAAGTCATAGCCAATAGAATGAAACTGTTGCTAACCACTTTGATTTCACAGGAGCAAGCGGGTTTCGTAGAAGAAAGAAAAATACTGGACAACATCATCCATTCCCATGAGCTTATACACATGCTAAAAATCCAAAGGAGAGGGTGGATGATAATCTAACTTGACCTGGCGAAGGATTACGACAAGATTATCCAGCACTATATGGCCAAAATGTTGGAATCATTTTGGTTTGAACAACACTGGATCAACTAGATTGTCAATCTAGTCTCAACGACATGCTACTCGCCACTAATTAATGGGGCCCCAACAAAACCTTTCTAGCCTTCGAGAGGCATTAGACAAGAAGACCCGTTGTCCCACTTTCTATTCATTCTGATGATGGAAGGGCTCAACAAAACCATAAAAATCGCAACTGTAGCAAGGGAACTAAAAGGAATCAAACCTTTCGAAGATAGTCCAACCTACACACACCAACAATTCTTTGATGACACCCTACTCCATGGCACACCCACGGTCAAGGAAGAAAAAAACTATAAAATAATCTTATAAGAGTTTGGGGAAGCCTCAGGGGTGGAGATCAACCACTCCAAATCCATGATCTATTTCTTCAACACTAATCCTGCAACTTAAAGAAACCTAGCCAACATTCTGGGGTTTGAACACAAAATTCTCCCAACGAAATACTTGGGAATTCCCTTGACTGACAACGCTTGTAAAATGGAAACATGGGAAGGAGTGATCAATAAACTGCAGGAGAGGGTAAAAAATTGGACTTACAAAGCTCTCAACCTGGAAGGGAGGCTTATCCTCACCAGAGAAGTTCTACAAGCAATTTCGGCGTACATGATGTCAGTGTTACCTGCGCCCAAAGGAATACTACAAAAGATAAGAGCCATTCAAAGATATTTCCTATGGCAAGGTGTTGAAAATAAAAATAAATGGGCCCTAGTAGCCTAGGAGGAGGTTTGTAGACCAAAAGGAAAAGGCAGCCTGGGCTTACAGGACCCACAGGTAACCAATGAAGCCTACGGGGAAAAACACTGGTTGAGATGGGTCAAGGACAAATCAATACCATGGGAAAACCTATGGAAGGCCAAGTATGCCCCGAACATCAATGATGAAGACTAAATTCAAATCATGGGCACAAGGGAGGGATCAAACATATAGAATCTCACCTGGCACAATAAGAACTCGATTCATAATCACAGCTTTTGGGAAGTCAGAAATGGTCAAACTGCCAGATTCTGGGAGGATGTGTGGCAACAAGAACCCAGAATGGAAAATCCAAACAGGGAGGAGCTCCAATAGGAAATGACAGTGCAAGGAAAAACAAAAATCCTTCACTACTGGAAGCCAAGAAATTATAGCAACAAATGAAGGACCTGGGACAAAATCAATCCACAAAATAGAGACTATATTGCAACTCTAGTGAAAGAGGTGGAAGAGGAATTGGGGAAAAGGAAAATTGTATTATTAGAGGACGAGGACCAATTAAGGTGGGGCAGGTAAAATGGTGGGGAATTCAGCTTAAAATAAGAAAGGTATTACATTTCCGACCATGATCAAGAGGACCTGGCACAACAGTGGGGAAAGATCTGGAGTAACCCCCAATGACCAAAAATCAAAATGTTCGAATGGTCAGTTCTCCACAACTAAATTCTAACCTGGGAAAACATCAGGAAAATGGGTTATATAGGCCCATATCATTGCCACCTCTTTCAAACTAAGGAGGAAACAACCAATCACCTCCTCGGTGATTGTAGTTACACAACAGGGCTACGGGACTAGGCGACAGGCATCTATCGACATTCCAATAGAATCTGGGGAAACATCAATGCAACCATCAACAATTGGAATGAGAGTTACATGAAAGTGAAATGGTGAAACTATGATAGAATATAACTCTAGGGATGATCATCTAGGCAATATGGAAGGAGAGGAATCAGTGCATCTTCAGGAATGAAATCCTACCGGAAGGAAATCTCAAGGATGCAATTATTTCACAAATACGAGAAATGGTGTAGAGATGCAACTGCAAGAAGGAAACAATGCAAATCATAGACCAAGACTCCTGCATATCGAAGTTTTCACCTAAAATATGGGTGCAACAACACAACAATAGGGTGGGAACCTCAACTCCAACTAGGAGACCGCAACTGGACCCCACCACCATTAGGGTTCCTCAAATTAAATTTCGATGAGGTGGAAAAAGGAAACCCAGAAGTGGCAGGGATGGGAGGGGTGATCATAGATAGTGGTGGTAACATCATCCAGATGTATGCAAGGATTATGGGAAAATCAACCAACAATGCAGCGAAATTTGAATCCCTAGAGCTTGGCCTTGAAATCCTAAGGCGCGAAAGGATGACAAACACTATACTAGAAGGCGAGTCCACCCTGGTCATCAAAACAATGAAGAGACTCAATAATGGTACCAAAGTGGGTAAGGTTCAGAGACACTGGTTCCTGGCACTCTCCCTACATATAATCGAGGAGCATATGAAAACTCTAAACACAGTGGAGTTGCAGTAGCTCTGTAGGTCAGCAAATGGCCTAGTGGTCAGACTAGCAAATGAGGGGGTTGGCAAGGAAGGTTCAGAACTAGACATTAACTGGATCAGCCTCCCGAATGGAAAACATAGAATAAACTATGACCACCTAGAAACAAAATATTGTGAAGGTAGGTTAAGCAAGGAAGGTCACATCGAGAAGGGCAGTGAAATGCCTGGTGGCATGCACATAGGACCCAGGAAGGATATTATTTCCGAACACTTGGTCAACAATGACCATTTAGGATCAGTATAAATAGTCGGTGGTGGTATGACAATAAGACCCTTGTGAAAGAAATAATTACAGGGAAAGCACATGGGAAAGTACAGACAAAAAACCACATGCAACAAGTGGCATATGGCATGAAGGAGGGATATGGCTCAGAATCGATCCTCCAGTCCAAAGTATAGGTATGAAGCGCAACACACTAGGATCTCAAGCATGAAGGGGCAGGGACCCACACATGGATAAAGGGCGAGTCATCATGATCATACATGACACCACTGAGAAAAAGGACGGGAGGGATCACCACTACAGACAAGCCATGATAGGAAGGACAAGTGTTGTCCCTTGACCAAGTTTTGGGAGATTCTTCATCATGTTGACCTATTTTGGACTTCGACAACCTGTCGAAGGAGGAGCGTAAGATGAAGTGGATATGATGGGATCTCGACCCCTTTTTGGGTCCTTTTTGGGTTTTTGGGATTATGTAATGGGATTGGGATGTCAGCCCATGGGTTTACCCATGCTTAGGCCTATTTTGTAATGTATAAATAAATGTCTAGGCAATGTAAGCGAGAGCATCTATGTGATTTTAGGCCACTAGTCAAATGTAAATGTATGTTAAGTGAAAGTAGGGACTGTAAGTGCTTTGTGCATGACTAGAAGAGATTTGCAGAGCTAAGTGCAAGTGGTTGTAAGAGATGGTGGAAGGATTCATGCTGAAACGCAAGGAAGAAGGATCTAGCAAGCTACCCAGATCCTTTGTCCTATGCAGAGAAGGGTTCTGAGGTTTTGTTCATGTAACCTGTTGAAGAACATAATAACGGAGAAGAGTTGGTGGACGTAGCCCCAGGGTGGGTGTGAACCACGTAAATACCGTGTTACTCTGCTCTGTGTGATGTTCTGATGCATTTATAAGTTATTTTCTAAGTGATTTGAGATGATTAGATATATCTACTTATGATTAGTGCTACTGATATGTTGGAACATTAGATATGATCTACTTCAATATGCTTCATGCTTGATCTACTAGATCTTATCTATTTACCTATGATAAGTGCTTAAATACATTAGATTAGTGTGAATGATGCAAAGCTTTGTTTTATCAGTGAAGTGGATATTGATTGCATATTGAGGAACTGACGGTGCTAGGTTCTTTATTAAGTAGTACAATCACAGATCTGTGTCCCAGCTGAGGTTGTAGACACTTGAGTCCTGCAACCAACCCTACCTCTACCTTGGGTGAGACTCCATCTGCTTCACAAGTGTTGTCAAAAGGGACAATAGTTAGGGTTTTTTTGGTGCGTTGTTGGTGCGTTGAACCCTAGTTCTTCCCCTGTGCCAACAAATGGTTCTGTTGTCATGACTTGAAACTGTGATTGTTGGGAACTAAGGAAGAAGAAGCTTTGTACAAAGATTTGACCTGAAACTGTGAATCTCTATACGTAGATATGTTTCCCTAGCACGCAACATTTTACTTGACCTGTGAAGCTTTGTGCCAAGAAAAGAGGTCAGATCTAAGGAAAAGAGGTCAAATATGAAGAAAAGAGGTAAGATTTGTAATCTTTGTGCTCTGATAAAGGTAAGAATAGAAGGAAAATTTCTATATTTGAAAGTTGTGTACTCTGTAAAAGTAAGATAAGTGAAATTTTTTGTTTCTAGAGTATGGATCTAGGTATGTTTGATAGATTCTGTCCTAGCTTAAAAAGTAGGGCACTAATAGATGAAGGAAGATTTGATATGAGTAGATCTGATAAGAATAGTGAAAGATATGTTATACCTATGCATAGAAAGAATGTTTGGACTAACAAATGGATGCAAGACCCTAGAAACAATTTGTTACATGTTATCTCCTATGATCCTAGCATGCAATACATGAGAAGTTGGGGATCATTTAAAAGAAAGAGAGGATTAACCCTTTGTTACAATTGCAGAATACCAGGACATCTTGCTAAGGAATTCCCTGGGAGAAGACCTAGTTGTCTTTGTTGTAGAGCTATGGATCAGGAAGTATTGGATTTACCTAAAATAATTTCTAAGCTTGAAAGAATGAATATGAGTCAAAAAAACCCTAAGGCAGATCCATAAATTGTGGTAGAACCCTAGAAATAATCAAAGAAAGCATTGCTAGAGACAAAAGAAACCCTGAATGACCACCGAAATGTTAGATTATCAGAGATATTTAAAGAAAAAAAATGCATCGAAGCAAGAATATGAGACTTCGACATTGATTGTGTTCTAGATGAGGAAGCACATGTGAATATATTGACATAGAGAACTTGGGAAGATATAGGGAGGCCTGTTATGTCTCCCTCATTAGGAGGAATACGGTTATTCAGAGGAAAACTGGTAAACCTATGTGGAAATCTCACTCATATATCTATGAATGTCAATGGAACTTCGACAAAAGAAGATTTTGAGATTATTAAATTTATTGAGGACAGTGCCCCATTTACCATGTTACTAGGAAAAACCTGGATTGATAGAGATCAAGCCAGACGAAAGGAAGAAGAAGATGTTTTGGAGAAGAAGAAACAAGAGTTAAAAGATTTCGTGACTAGAAGGATTGCACACTTGATTGAAGAATCGAAGAACAGATCGAAGCTATTTAACAATAGAGGCCTAGATGTCGAAGCTGCAAGAACATTAGAGGAATCATAGAAGACTAAAGTATCTACCCCAGATAAAGAAGAGGTATTACCCCTGAATCCTAGGAAATAATCTCAACAACATGCAGTGACTATGTCAAAAGAACATAAGAATTAGAATTAAAAAAGGAACACTGAGACAAATCTCACTGGAAAGAAGGCTAGGAATTTAAGTAAGAAGAGGGCTAAGATTGAAAAGTTACAGAAGTTTCCAGAGGGAACTTCGCAGAAAGAAAATTTGTAGAATTGGAGATTTGTCGGGATATCATAATAGCAACACATGGCACTTCACCATAGCGAATAAATATAGTCGTTGGGGACATTATAACCATTCGACCAATGCTCTGAATGGATAGAAAGACATTTATGGCGAGACAACTCAACACTAGACTGTTGGACCATGCCATAATGGACAGAACAAGAGTTAGTCAGGCTTCATACCCATTACAAACGAACCATTTCTGAGTTACCTATTTATATCGTTGCGCCACGCACCAAGAACACTTTTCCTAACCAAGAGTTTGAGCCTGCATACTAAGTGAATTGTATATAGTGATCATTGTGCTCTTGCTGTTTATTCTAGTATAGTGTCTAATTTAATTTGACCCCGATCTAATTAATCCTGAGGACATATGTCTGACCAGATCAACATAGTCGAAGAATCAGTGACATAAGTACTCCTCGACTTAATGAATGAAAGAGTCATGTTATATAGAGGATTTTTTGCAGGTGTACTGTGACATACCCCAAAATAAAGTATTTTGAAATTTAAATTTGTTGGAAAATTATTCCGTTTTTAGAAAATTCAAATTTGCAATTTTTTTTTCCATTTATGGCAATTTTGAATTTTGAATTTGATAATTATAATTAATTATTATGACTATTGGGGAGAGATCTGATTTGAACCAACTAACTATTTGACTATGACACTTGTATGAAAACAAAATATTTTATATTGATTGTAGGAGGACAAATGGAATGGCCATGTTAAAATCAGCTGACCATGACTCCATGAGTGGGGAACATGTTGGAACTACCTCTGGGCTGATTGTTACAAGTGGAAAATCAGATATTTGGTCATTGGAAGCCCCTGAAAATCAGGGATTTAGAAAGCTGTGAAAATTCCCAAGGGAGGGAAAAAGACGTAGGTAATTTTTTTTTTTTTGATAAATAACATATGTGAGGAGGCAGGACGCTGCCAAGTATGCTAGGGAAAAATACTATTGATTTTCTTATTGTTATGAACACTACATATTGAGTGTGAGGCAAGAGGAATCTGTTGGAGTTGAAGGAAATTTCTGAGGAGGAGTTTTCCAAGTTCTCCCTCATGGACTCATGTTCAGGCTAGGGGGTGAACTGGGCAAGTGATTTGGCTGCCCTGGTCTATGGTTGGGAGTGTTAAATTTTAAATTACAATAAAGTACCAAGGCAAGTGTTTCTCTTCCCTAGGCGCCTAAGGGGGAGAAATTGTCGAATGTGGGTCTTAGTCAAATTAATTTGTGAGATGCAAATTAAAAGATAACTTTATGATTAAAGTGAGGGTGAGTGAAGAGACACCAAATCTCAGCCACCCATCTGATCTAATCTCAACCGTTAGATTAGAAAACTCCTCATCTTCCCTCATGAGGTTGATTAAGGCAAGTGGGCGCACCCATTCTTGGGTAGTTGGAGAAATCTTGGTGAGAGGCCAAGAGGCTCTTGGTGAGATGCCAAGAGCAAGAGAAGAAGAAGAAGCAACAGTCTTGTTGAGAGAGCAAGAGATTCTTGGTGCGATGCCAAGAGGTTCTTGGTGAGATTCCAAGAACAAGAAAGTTGCAGCATTCTTGTTGAGAGAACAAGAGAGAGAAAAGAGAGAGGTCGAGATGAGAAAAGAGACAACATTTGCTGAAGGAGAGAACGTATCCCAAAGCAAAGAGAAGTACG
>ML783712.1:288072-319121 GCA_009831015.1 Picea engelmannii
TAGGTTACAAAAAGAATGGTTGTCCATATTTTTGTAAAGAAAAGTATAACATAACATAGGTGGTATTGAATTTCACTACTCTAGTATTTTTCTCGACTTCGCCCGGAAATAGGAGAAGGAATGGTCAGGGAGTAAGCCCATTCCAAGTTATAATTACCACTACAACCAGATGCAAGGTTTGCATTCCTTTCTATTCTCCGAAGTAGTAACATAAAGTAGGGCGTAGTAACGAGATTTATTTATAAGTAATAAAGATGGTATATAGCCTTGGTCCTTAGTACCAGTGAAATCTAAAGGCTAAGTCTGAGGAATAATGTACTTGGAACCGGAATTACTTTCACACGGATGATAGGGACCAGCCCCAGATTCTCGTGGAGTTGACACCTATGTAAGAGAGATTCACCATTAAAATCATTAGTAAAACATACGAAAATAAAAGTAAACAAGAAGCTATAACAGAACCATAAATAGAGGCAACGAAAAAATTTGAATTAATACTTAACTCATGGTTGGAATATGGAAACTTGTTCTTGTTTCATTTTTGGTTGAGTAAATGTCTCGAGTCGAGGGAATTGGTCCAAGTATTCCTGATGGGTGCCTTGCATCAACGGGGTCCCATCATTAGCTTGATACCAAGCCACAAATCTATTTATCATAAAGGAAATTCAACAATACTAACTTTCCAACATATAAACTATGTAAAATACGTGATATAGATAGATGGAGAACCTGTGTATATGTTACTTGAAATTCAGAATCTGTAACTAAGTGGTTAATACATCCTGAATCAAATAACCGAGGTACTTTTAAGCCATCCCTAACTACAAAGATAACCTAGTGCTGAACCCAAAAGGTTTTACACAAATATCAGAATCGATAAGGGTAGGAATCCCTTTTAATACCCCAAGCCTTATGCCATAGTTTTTTTTTCCTTCTCTGTTAAAGAAAGATTCGAAACCATTGCAGTCCTTTCCAAGGGTACCGGGTGAATGTAACAACCTTTGAAGAACAAAGGTTATGTATAAGACTCAGTTATTTATTTATTGAACCATGAATGTAACAGCCTTCGAAGAACATAGGTTATGCATAAGACTCAGTTATTTATCTATCGAACCTTAGAGACTCTTTTGCGAAAGGCTAAGAAATCACCAGAGATAACGATAAAGGAAAACTTTAATTTAAATATGTGTAATAGAAGATATAGAACATCACATTCCTTGTAGCACTTTCCTTTCAACGACCCTATTATTCAATCACTATTTCAAGTTAAAATCCTTACCAGGAAGATGGACTACACTGCCTGCCACCAGGATGTGACCCAAGTCGACAATCTCACTTTTCGAAGATAGTGATACATAGGACCTTTCAGAGAGTCTCATAATGACAAAGGAAGGTTTGTTTAACCCTAGGAAGAGACCTTACAAGAGAAAGTTAATGCTGAAGGTACAGGGGTTGTTTGGGCCATGTGATGGGGGTCAGGTTGGTTCGTTTTGACTGGGAGCGATCGAAAAGGGCCATTGAAACTCGTGTCTAGAGGACCTCCATTAATGGCCAGATGTAGAGCTTTAAATCTCGCTAACATTTATACCTTTCCACCCATGTTATAAATCAAATGCACAGTTAACTTGACTCCTTTTTGACATGACTAGTTAGGTTGTGTTCTCTTAACTACTGACTTGTAGTTAACCCCTTATTTCAATAAGATTGTAGTTGGGATATCGTTACCCGATCATCGGTATGAAAGGGACAGGGTTATCTCTTTAGTAATCACTCTTAGTTGTTAAAGGAACCCTATTATTTTCACCCAGCTATACAATGATACTAAACACTAGTGGGGTATAGTTCTCACCCCTTTCTTTCTATGTCAGGTAAATGCATTATGTTAAAAATTATAATACTTAGTCCTATGTGCACGAACACAGAAATCTCATGTCTAGGGAAAGGATAGGATTGTAGGTTCTAAGCCTAAAACTATATAAATACATTTTATGAATAGAGATGAACAGGTTGAAACCTTACATAATTTCTTGAAATACTAGACTGATATAAAAGGGTTATCGCATGAAGAGAAGAACTTAAGTTACCTCGCAATTTTTTTATTTATTTTTGGCATTTTAATGTATATTACATGTGGTATCAGAGAAAAATTTACAACACTAGGCCTGAACAAGGCCACATTAGTTGTTTAATATATATTCTGATTTATGTAAAACTAATAAACCTTATGGTTACAAACAGAAAGCCCTTTCTATTTTCTGTTAATTATGGCAGCGCAGGATGATGCAGAAATCAAGATGGAAGGAAATCTACAGCAAAGACCTACTGGAGATCCAAGACAAAACAGTGACAGAAGCTCACCCACGGAGGTGTTGGAAACAATGAGGAATCGTATTGTAGAACTATAGATTTTCAAAGCCAACAATGAAAAATTGAAGAAAGCACAGCAGGAACAACAAGAGATAAATGAAGTCCTTCTACGCAGTATAGTTACCAAGAAAATCCTTAAGGATGATAACCATGACGAAGAGTTCAGGAAAAGGGGCTCCAAGAACTTTGGGCTAGAAACAAAAAAAGGAGATAGCTCGTCTGAAGGAACACCTTCAGCTGAAGACAAAACTAAACCAGATAGAAAAAGAAAATAGGTAGACCACCTTGAAGGAGAATTTAAAAAGATTAAACCAGCTACCTTTAATGGAGAATCCAGGACAAGAGAAGAAGCAGAGGCATGGTTGTTGGACATCAAAAAATACTTCCATATCTACAACTATTCCAACAACATGAAGGTCAGAATGGCCATCTACAATCTGAAAGGGAAGGCCAGCATTTGCTGGCAAGACCTGAAATTGGCCAAGGGCCTAAAGGAGAAACAGTTGGAATGGTCTGAATTTAAGAAGTATTTCAAGAAACAAAACCTTTCTTAAAGCTATTATGAAAGGAAGATGAAATAATTTTATGAATTACGACTTGGACAAATGAAAATGGAGGACCTTATAAATTAATTTCTGGAACTACTAAGGTTCGTACCATATATCCGAGAGGATAAGGTAAAAGTCCAACGATTCTTAAGCTATTTACCACAGTCCTAGAGGGACATAATTGAGTTTGAAAAACCCAAATCCTTGAGTGAAGTATTCAGGAAAGCACGAATGTGCTATGACCAGTATAAAAAGAGGGTAGAGTTTCCCAAAGCCTGGAAGGATAGGAAACAAGATCGAATGAACCAGCGGAAGAAGGGATACCAGCCAAATCCTTATCGAAATGAAGCAAAAAGTTTTTCGAGAAAGGATTTTCACTCCAATCATCCCAATACACAAAGCAGCGATAAACCGATAAACCTAGGAACGAAGAAGTTTGGGGATAGCTCCCACGAGCCATTAAAGTGTTGGGAATGTGGAGAGCCTCATCTAAGGAGGAAGTGTCCATGTTTAATTTTAGCAAACATAACTGTTGTTCATAATTTGCAGGAAGCCTCGACAGTGAGAGACGTGGGTAGAAACCTGCATCGGATAAATGCAACCATAGATGGTCGACAAACTGACCACCAGTCCTCGGTGGTAGAAATCGAAGGTAAAATCAATAACACTCGAATTTCTGTTCTAATCGAACCTGGAGCTATGTTAAGTTATATTACTCCTGATGTAGTAGAGTCAAATAAACTTAAGAAATTGAAGCATGCAAAATCATGGCTTGTACAACTAGCAATAGGTACTAAAAGGAAAGTAGTTGACTTTACTTCTAATTTTGAGTTCATCTTATATGGTCAAAATATAAGGACAAATCTGAACATCCTACCACTAGGATCTTACAATATGATTATCGGGATGGATTGGTTGGAACAACACAAAGCAGTACTATATTGTTACACACAGATACTTAGCTATAAAGATGATTCTGGCACTACTAGAACAACCCAAGGTATACCAAAACCTGTATCAGTCATACAAGTTTTAGCGATGCAACTCAAGAAATGTATGAGAAAGGGATGTCAAGTTTATGCCATCCAAGTAACGAATCTGTTAGGGAAAGAAGATAAGACAAAGTTAGAAGACTTTGTTGTCCTACATGAATTCAGAGACATGTTTGTGGATGAGTTACCAGAATTACCTCCTAGAAGTGAAATAGACTTCTCCATAGACCTACTACCCGGTTAAGCCCCTATCTCAAAAGAACCTTACCGAATGAGTCTACCGGAACTGATAGAATTAAAAATACAATTACAGGAATTGTTGGACAAAGAGTATATCGGACCGAGTGTTTCACCATGGGGGGCACCAATCCTCTTCGTGAAAAATAAAGTCGGTACTCCAAGACTATGTATCGATTATAGACAACTGAAAAAAATGACTATTAAAAACCAATACCCCTTACCAAGGATAAATGATCTGTTCGATCAAGTAGGTGGGGCCAATATCTTTTCAAAGTTGGATTTATGATCCGGTTATCATCAAGTTAGGATAAAAGATGAGGACATAAAAAAAACAACTTTTCAAAAAAGATATGGACACTACGAATTCGTAGTCATACCTTTCAGACTCACTAACGGACCAACCACGTTTATGTGCCTGATGAACAATATTTTCAGCATGTACTTAGATAAGTTCATGGTAGTATTTATCGACGATATTCTGGTCTATTCAAAATCGAAGGAAGAACATGATGAACACTTAAGTATAGTTCTGCAAATGTTGAGGAAACACAAACTATACGCCAAATTTGACAAGTGTGACTTTTATCAAAAAGAAATAAAATATCTAGGACATGTAATTTCAGTAGAAGGCATTGCCATAGACCCTAAAAAGATAAAATCCATTATGGAATGGACGGTACCTAAGGATGTAGTGGATATCTGGTCATTCATGGGAATCACAGAATATTACCGCAGATTTATAGAAGGGTTTTCCAAGATAGCCTACCCTATCACGTCATTACAAAAGAAATGGACCAAGTTTAACTGGTCAGAGAAGTGTCAAGACAGTTTTAACAAGCTGAAGGAATTATTGACAATTGCACCCATATTGAAGGTAGCAGACCCAGATAAAGACTTCATCGTATGTGTTGATGCAAGTAAAGAAGGACTAGGTGGTGTCCTAACTCAGGAAGGACACGTTATTTGTTATGAGTCCCAGAATTAAAAGAACATGAGCGAAATTATGTCACTTATGACTTAGAATTGGCAGCGGTAATACATGCCTTAAAAATGTGGTGACACTACATAATGGGCATACAATTTTTACTATTGACAAATAATAACGGGGTGAAATATTTGTTTAGCTAACCAGATCTTAATGCAAGACAAGCAAGATGGCTAGCCTTCTTGAGTGAATTCGACTTCGAGGTCAGACATATCAATGGTAAGGAAAATAATGTAGCAGACGCTTTAAGCAGAAGAGTCCATGGGTTATTTGAGATAAATATCAACAGGGCAGAAAGTGATCTGGAACAAAGAATAAGGACGACATGTATTAACGATGGAAATTACACTAAGATGAGGGCATAATTACAAAACAGTACCACAAATTCAGATAAACCAGATCTAAGTATCGACAAGAAGGGACTATTACGATTTAAAAACAAACTTTACATATCGGATTGAGCAGAGTTAAAATTAACAGTTTTGGATGAAGTGCATAAGAAACCATATTTTGGCCATCCAGGTTACCAGATAACAATAACAACACTTAGAAAACTATTTTACTGGCCTAATATGAAGGGAGAAACAACAGAGTACTTGGCTAGGTGCCAAGATTGTCAAGAGGTTAAGGCCGAGCACCAACATCTAGCCGGCCTATTACAACCATTACCAGTACCAGAATGAAAATGGGAGACCATATCACCGGACTTTATAATAGGTTTTCCTAAAACTCAGAAAATATAATGATTCTATCATGGTTGTAATTGATAAACTTAGTAAGTTTTCACACTTTATTCCTGTAAAGTCTACTTTTAAAGCTATAAACAATGCTAAAATATTCATGAAAGAATTTTTAGACTGCATGGTATTCCTAAAATGGTGATTTCAAATAGAGACCTAAAATTCACATCCGCTTTTTGGAAGAAATTGTTTGGAAGGCTAAATAATAATTTGAATTCTAGTATGAGTTATCATCCACAAATGGATGGACACACCGAAAGGACAAACAAAATCGTAGAGGATATGCTCCGCATGTACGTAAGAACAAAACTGAACAAGTGGGAAGACTACCTGCACTTGGTAGAATTTGCATATAACAATGGGTACCAAACTTCGGCTAAGTTGAGCCCTTTCAAAATATTGTACGGCATAAAGTGTATGACTCCAATTAGCTGGGATAACCCGGCTGAAAGACTCATGGTTGGACCAGAGATGCTCCAAGAAATGGAGAACATGGTAATGAAGGTACAACAGAACATGAAAGAAGCACGGGACCGATAAAAGAGCTATGCAGATCAGAAAAGAAGACACTTGGAATTTCAAGTGGGAGACCATGTTTATTTGAAGGTCAAAGACTAAAAAATATCGTTGAAGTTAGGGAACTGTGCCAGGATGGCACCCAGGTTTTGTGGGCCCTTCGAGATACTAGCTCAAGTTGGATCCATAGCATACCAACTTGCACTTCCAACTAATCTAAGAATTCATAATGTATTTCATGTTTCTTTGCTGAAAAAATATATTCATGACCCTACTCATATGATTGATTGGAACTTGGTGTAGGTGGAACCCGAAGGCGAGTTCTAGGTGGAACCCATGCATATTCTGGACTGGAGAGAAATAGTACTTCGGAACAGAGCCATCACTCAGGTAAAGGTGAAATGGAAGCACTTTAGTCTTGAGGAGGCCACTTGGGAGTTGGAGGGAGATTTGCAGAAATCTCATCCAATCATGTTCCAAGAAAGGAACGAACACTAAGGACAATGTTTTATTGAAGGGGGAAAGGACGTGACATCCCCAAAAATAAAGTATTTTTGAAATTTAAATTTGTTGGAAAATTATTCCATTTTTAGTACATTCGAATTTCGAAAATGTTTGTCATTTATGGAAATTATGAATTTCGAATTTGATAATTGTAATTAATTATTATGACTATTGGGTAGAGATCTGATTTGACCCAACTAACTATTTGACTATGACACTTGTATGAAAACATAATATTTTATATTGATTGTAGGAGGAAAAATGGAACAACCATGTTAAAATCGGTTGACCATTACTCCATGAGTGGGGAACATGTTGGAACTACCTCTGGGCTGATTGTTACAAGTGGCAAATCAGAGATTTGGCCATTGGTAGCCCCTAAAAATCAGGATTTAGAAAGTTGTGAAAATTCCCAAGGGAGGAAAAAAGAGCACAGCAAAAAGATCTTTTTTGATAAATAGCATATGTGAGGAGGCAGAAAATTGCCAAGTATACTAGGGAAAAAGAATATTGGTTTTCTTTCTGTTATGAACACTACAGATTGAGTGTGAGGCAAGAGGAATCTGCTGGAGTTGAAGGACACCATTGAGGAGGAGTTTTCCAAGTTCACCCTCATGGACTCATGGTCAGGCTAGGGGGTGAACTGGGAAAGTGATTTGGCTTCCATGTCTATGGTTGGGAGGAACGTGGTTGTTCCCTTTGTCTTCTTGTGAATTGGTTAAGATATGTTAAATCTTCTCCTTCTTTGTTTTGAATGATTTTTGTATATCTGATATCACACATCTATTCATGCTAAGTTGAAATAATTTCCATGGATGATATATGTTCGTTGTATGAAGTTTATAATCAAAGACCAATTCTGGAACAGTTACTCCTGAAACTAAAATTCTAGGCATAATCCATCTAGGTGTAAATGAACTTGAAGGAACAGATCTGTCTGCAAATGTATGCATATTTCTGTAGTTGAAATATTAGACAGACCTATCTAGGAATAATTGAATATGAGAAAGTCTTTCCTCATATTACATATAGACTTATATATGTATTTATATACGATTCACACCAATATGGTTGCAGTTAGTACCATGTATAGATTTTATTAAATGAAGATCTAATGGTTGCAATAGAAACCCCACTTATACAAATATTCGTGGTCATAGCACTTGAACAAACAAATGATGCCAATAGGTAACCATCTACCTCTTTTATAAAGAAAATTATTAAATCGAAGAGTCTGAAACTCTCCTTAAACCCTATTATAGAACCAAATGAAATTAGATCAGTCCGCTACTCTATTATAAGACAACACAGAAGCATAATACTCCATGAGAATAAGGATTCAAAGATAATTAGACATAACCTAATTACATGTTGTTCGATCTTTTAACCTTTGCACATAAAAAATAAAGGGACCCAATTGTAGAAATACATACTGTATGAAGTAAGTTATAATTTTTTTTTCTGTGAATATACATGTGAACAACCCACTCAGTGTTCGTGATAGTGGGCGATATAGAATTTGACAAGTATGATTGTACAGTGCTGTACCTAGACTTGCAAATTCAAAATGCCTTATCGTTTCCAACCTGTACAGGCCAAAACTCTAATTCGGGATGAGATCCTACTAGTTTAGGCATTTCATGAAAATATTTACACAATTAATTAACAACTCGAATTATGAATAGATGGAAACAGACATAGGCTAAATAACTATCAATGCTAATGTTATACCTTGAATAAAGTTTGCATGTATATAGGTATAAAACACATAATAATGATGAATGGAAACTGGGGAGTCTTGAGTACAACAACATACTCCTAGTAGTAATCAAGTCCTTATGTTATATATATACTACTGTACTAGGCTATGAAAAATGTTATAATACTACTATACTTCCATGCATGGTAAAGAAAAATTAAATTACTGTGAATGTCTGTATAACTAATAATAAGAAGAATCCTGGAAAAATAAACAGAATAACCAGGAAACGATTTAATCTCTAAAATACAAAAGCAACTTTGGAAATGGAGGGAGTTATGATAAACTCAAACAATTTAAAAGTGCAGAACTTGTTTACTCTTCATAAATATCCACAGTTGAATCAACTCAATATATGATGACTAGGTTACAAAAAGAATGGTTGTCCATATTTTTGTAAAGAAAAGTATAACATAACATAGGTGGTATTGAATTTCACTACTCTAGTATTTTTCTCGACTTCGCCCGGAAACATGAGAAGGAATGGTCAGGGAGTAAGCCCCTTCCAAGTTATAATTACCACTACAACCAGACGCAAGGTTTGCGTTCTTTTCTAATCTCCGAAGTAGTAACATAAAGTAGGGTGTATCCCTAACCAACCAATACAGAAAATTCAATGAGATTTATTTATAAGTGATAAAGATGGTATATAGCCTTGGTCCTCAGTACCAATGAAGTCTAAAGGCTAAGTCCGAGGAATAATGTACTTGGAACCAGAATACCTTTCGCGCAGACAATAGGGACCGACTCCAGAGTCTCGTGGAGTTGACACCTCTGTAAGAGAGATTCACTGTTAAAATCATGAGTAAAAAATATGAAAATAAAAATAAATGAGAAGCTACAACAAAACCATAAATGGAGGAAACGAAAAAAATTGAATTAATAATTAACTCATGGTTGGAATATGGAAACTTGTTCTTGTTGCGTTTTTGGTTGAGTAAATGTCCCGAGTCGAGGGAATTGGTCCAGGTATTCATGATGGGTACCACGCATCAACGGGGTCACATCATTAGCGTGATACCAAGCCGTAAATCTATTTATCATAAAGTAAATTCAATAGTACTAACTTTCCAACATATAAACTGTGTAAAATACGTGATACAGATAGACGAAGACCCTGTGTAAACGTTACTTGAAATTCAAAATATGTAACTAAGTGGTTAATACATCCTGAATCAAATAACCGAGGTACTTTTAAGCCAACCCTATCTACAGAGATAACCTAGTGCTGAACCCAAAAGGTTTTATGCAAATCTCAGAATCGATAAGGGTAGGAATCCCTTTTAATACCCCAAGTCTTATGCCGTAGTTTTTTTTCCTTCTCTGTTAAAGAAAGATTTGAAACCATCGCAGTCCTTTCCAAGGGTACCGGGTGAATGTAACAACTTTCGAAGAACAAAGGTTATGTATAAGACTCAGTTATTTATTTATCGAACCATGAATGTAACAACCTTCGAAGAACACAGGTTATGCATAAGAATCAATTATTTATCTATCGAAGCTCAGAGACTCTTCTGCAAAAGGATAAGAAATCACCAAAGATAACAATAAATGAAAACTTTAATTTAAATATGTGTAACAGAAGATACAAGTTAAAATCCTTACCAGAAAGATGGACTATACTGTCTTCCACCAGGATGCGACCTAAGTCGACAATCTCGCTTGCCGAAGAAAGTGATACACAGGACCTTTCAGAGAGTCTCACAATGACAAAGGAAGGTTTGTTTAACCCTAGGAAGAGACCTTACAAGAGCAAGTTAATGTTGAAGGTACAAGGGTTGTTCGGGCCATGTGATGGCGGTCAGGTTGGTGCGTTTTGACTTGTGAGGGATTGGAAAGGGCCATCGAAACTTGTGTCTATAAGACCTCCATTAATGGTCAGATGTAGAGCTTTAACTCTTGCTGACATTTATACCTTTCCACCCATGCTATGCATCAAAATGCGCAGTTAACTTGACTCCTTTGTGACATGACTAGTTAGGTTGTGTTCTCTTAACTACTGACATGTAGTTAACCCCTTATTTCAATAAGATTGTAGTTGGGATCTCATTACCCGATCATCGGTATGAAAGGGACAGGGTTTTCACCTTGTATCATTGGTATCATTGTATAGCTGGGTGAAAATAACAGGGTTCCTTTATGCTTAATTGTATTAAGAGGTTCTCCTTTTTAAATAGGGGAGAAACTAGCATTAGAGGTATATTACGGAAGGCTTAGCTAGAAGGAAATTACAGAGAAGGAGCGTGTTCACTTTTGATATTGTAACTTGTCACATTGGACAGATGAATAAAATATCATTTTGAGCATTTCTTCTTAGTTCCCTTTCATTTTTGGGGAATCTTGTGAGAAGGAGAGGGCCCACCTTCTTCACAAGATTCACCGATTAGTTTCTGTATGTGTTAGTATTGTTTTTATTCATACCTTGTTAAAACTCTATTTCAACTGATTGTTACATCATTTTCATACAATTCATTCCTAGGTAATTGTTGATCATTTCGATTGGTAATTCTGTTTGCAGAATGAGTTTATGAAAGTGTGATAGTCAGAGATAGGTACTGAAGATTCCTACTTTGGGGAATAGAGTCCTATTCTCTGTTACATAATAGTTAGTCTTCTTTGCAGTATGCTGAAAGGTTCCTTTTTCCTAGGTTGTTGTTTCTTAGTGTAATCCATGATTCTTATGATAATTATTTTCCTTTGAATCTTGAATTCTACAATAGATAGATTGCTTTTACTGTAATTCAAAGTAGAACTTCAGTCTGTTCAAAGAAAGGTGTGATCAATGTAAATTTTACTACAAATTTGGATTTATTTTGAGATTGAGCATATACAGTGTGTGATTGCCTTTGAAATAAACAAACTTCCATGGGTTGACAATTGATGTAACATTTTATTGTTTTAATTAATAAACAATTATAGTGACCAACATTTTGGCATTGTTGCCAGGGAAGGCAATTATAGATTTCAAAAGTATTTATGTTTTTCTCTCAGATGTACAGATTGCATGAGAGGACATGGAACCCCCAAGGAAACTGACCCTACAAGTGGCAGGGGTAGAGGAAGGGGAGGAAGAAAGCCTTTTATCGACAAGATTATATCAAAATCTGAATCTTTTGTTCCTCAACGACCAAGCTCTCAAAAACAAAAGCCTCAACCTTCCTTTCAAGCAAACTTTGAAATGGAGACAGTTGAAAAACCAAAAGACAACATTGAGGATCGAGCAAGTGTAGTAGGGGAACAAACAGAAGAAACCATGGATGGGTATAATGAAGAACTACACCATGAATAACAGGTATGTCATGAAGGAGAGGTAAATGATGAAAACTCTTTTTCTACCTTAGGATTTCCTATTGGTGATCTTCATAGAGGAGTAACTCCCATGAAGAATATTCCACTTTCAGATTTACCTAACTTTCATGGGTTATCTTCTGAAGATCCTGATGAATTCCTTTTCGAGTTTGACATATTATGCAAAAGTTATGATTACATTTCCAATGCTAAAAAATTAAAGCTATTTCCAGCAACATTAAAGGGAAACACATTAAGATGGTTCATGAGTCTTGGAGGTCATGTAATCACAACATGGGATCAGATGAAACATAAATTTCTGCACAAATATCAAGACTATTACCGAACAAGAGAAAAAAGAGAGGAACTATTCAAGATGATACAAAAAGGGTGAAAATTTGGAGGACTTTGTGGAAAGGCTACAGTATAATCTACAAAGATCCAGTCACCCCGATGTAAGTAAAGATATTCTTAAAACAATATTATTAAAAGGAGTAAGGGATGACTATTTAGATATGTTGAATATGCTTGGTAAAGGGGACATATATAAAGAATCATATGATGAAATTGTTAACCTCTATAAAAGATATTCAAGAGGAGCTGCAAGGAATAGATCAAACAACAGGGATACCACATTTTCAAGAGTTCAAAAATCAGCCAGTGGAGGAGCAACAAGAGCCAAAATAGGTAATTTACTTGAGGATTTTAAAACTGAAATGTTAAGTTCTTTTGCTTCACAAATTAACACCTTGCAGATTAAAAAGAAACAAGCAAAAGCAGAAGCGACTCTGTCCATATTTTGTTCCAAATGCAGAGAAAAGAAGCCACTAAGGGAATGCCCATTGGACAAAAATCCAATTTGCACCCTTTGTGATAAGGATCATGAAACTCAACAATGCCCTTTTTTACCAGGAATCAAAGCAGCATCACAACCAATTGATGAAGAAGTTGAAGCTATCTATCTGTTGACAGAGAGAAGGCAATGGAAACCGCGGGGACAAGGTATGAATCCTAATATGCCATTTACATATTCTAATCATTGGAATAATTATCCTTCTTTTAGTCAAGCAAATTACCCTCCCTTTAACCAAATGCAATACCCACCCTTCAATCAAATGAATTACCCACCCATGCAACAAACAAACCCTCCCTTTGTAGACCCAACAATATGGACACCTTGGTCTTCACAACAAAAACCTTACCTTAACCAAGGGAATCCAAATTGGAGATGTCAACAACCCCCATTCCCAAATCAATTTCCTCAATTTCAATCACAATTTCAGTAACCACTCCCTTTACCATCAGGTGCTCCACTGAATTATCAAATCATGCGGCCCCAACTACCTGTACAACCTAACCCTAACCCCAATAATAAGGTTGTGCAGTGTATCGATATTCAAAACCAGCCTATACTTTCTCTTTTCCCTGCACAATGCAATGATATTCATTTACGATCTAGAAAAATAGTAGAACCTATCATTGATGATGTTACCTCTTCTTATTCCAATAAAGAAGAAATAAAAAATCATGATTCACTTGAAGAGGTACAACCATCCTCAAATATTGTTGCTGAAACAACAGAACCACCATTCCCTGAGCGTTTAGCTTTGACTAAAACTCCTGAGCCACCTGCTTTCAATATTCTAGGGGAATTACAAAATCTCTATGTCAAAATTCCACTATTACAAGCACTAAGAGATGTACCAATTTATGCTAGAACTATGCGAGACATTTGTGTTAAGAAACCCGGTAGGAAAACTAAAGATCCCCTTACAGTTCATGTCATGGGTGATTTGTCTGCACTAATGTCAGGTAAAGATCCTCTAGTTAAATATGGTGATCCCGGCCATCCCACTGTCACAGTGCAAATTGGAAAAACAATAATTCCTCAAGTTCTGGTAGACTTAGGTGCTACTATCAATATTATGACTCTTGAAACTTCACAACTGTTACAACTCAAGAATGAAATCAGAGATACCTCAACCATTCTATAATTAGCTCACCATTCTACAATCAAACCGAAAGGAGTTATTGAAGACCTAATCATCTCAGTTGAGTGTTGGAATTATCCAGCTGACTTTGTGGTATTACAACCTAAAACAAAGTTGGGGGGTCATCCTCTAATTTTGGGGAGGCCTTGGCTAGCCACAACCGATGCCTTTATCAACTGCAGATCTAGTTCAATGACAATTTCCAATGGATATGAGACCAAACATCTTACGCTCTACCCTCATGCTACACCCTTGATTAATAATGACAGTTCCTTATGGGTGGACTATGATGATCAAACTACTCAATCTATCTTGACTATCAGACAAGCCTTAAGCCTTAAATATGCCACTGAAGATGAATTAATTAATAATTTTATTTGTGAACCGTCCTCTATGACTCCAGAAACACATAATCAACTAGCTGCACTTTTGGAGTCAGATACCCAGGAAAATCTTAACTCTAAAGACCTACCTCAAACATCAACTACCATCTCTTCTAAAAGTATACCAGTAGAAATTGAACCTGGAAAAACACTGAATATAAACCCCAACATGACAGTTGTTGAAACACAACAATTAAGGAAGTTACTTCTTGAACATAAGGAAGCATTCACATGGGACTATACAAATATGAAGGGAATCTCTCCTAAATTATGTACTCATCGTATCTATATCAAGGAAGATTGTCGATCGATCTGCCAATCTCAACGACGAATGAACCCTAATTTAAGAGAAATTCTTAAAGAAGAACTTCAAAAATTTCTTAATGCAGGGTTTATATATCCTATATCTGATAGTGAATGGGTTTCCCCATTGGCAATAGTTCCTAAGAAAAATGGGAAATGGAGAGCGTGTGTAGATTATAGAGCCTTAAATAAAGCCACTCAAAAAGATCACTTTCTGTTACCATTCATTGATCAGGTGTTAGATAGTTTTTCAGGGGAGAAATTCTTCTCTTTCTTAGATGGTTTCAGTGGGTATAACCAAATCAAAATTGCACCCCAAGACCAAGATAAGACCACTTTTACTAGCCCCTGGGGAACTTTTTCTTATAGAGTCCTCCCATTTGGACTATGTAATGCACTAGCAACCTTTCAAAGAGTAGTTATAGGAATATTTTCTGATATGATAAATGACTCTATGGATTTTTTTATGGATGATTTTCCCCCTTATGGTGTCTCTTTTGAGGAAGCAATACAAAATCTTGAGAAAGTACTTAACCGATGTATACAAGCCCACCTCTCCTTAAGCACTGAAAAATGTCATATGATGATGAGTGAAGGAGTGGTACTTGGACATTTTATTTCATCTCAAGGAATTCAGGTAGATCTATCCAATATACAAGTCATTGAGAACCTTCATATTCCCAAAACCCAAATAGATGTGAGAAGTTTCTTAGGACATGTTGGATACTATAGAAGATTTATCAATTTTTCTTCCAAAATAGCTTCTCCTTTGTTTGTGTTACTTATGAAAAATGTTGAATTCAAGTGGACTAATCTTTGCCAGGAAGAATTTGATGCACTCAAACATCAGTTATCTACAGCTCCTATTCTAAGGGGACCTGATTAGGCACTTCCCTTTCATATATCGTCTGATGCTTCGGATACTGCAATAGGAGCTATCTTGGGAGAAGAAGAAAATCATCTCCCTTATGCTATCTACTTCATTAGCAAGAATATGAGTCCTGTTGAACTTAACTATACAGTTACCGAAAATGATTTTTTAGCAGTTATCTATGCTATTAATAAATTTCGACATTACATCATTGGCTATTCTACTTTTCTCCATACTGATCACTCAACTATTAAATATTTAATAAACAAATCTGTCACAAATGCTCAAGTCACCAAATGGTTACTATTATTACAAGAATTTGATATTACAATTGTAGATTGACCAGGAAAACAAAATGTAGTTGTTGATTTTCTTTCTCGGTTAACACCTGATGATAATACTCTAGTAGATGATTCCTTTCCTGATGAATATTTATTTGCAATATCTTCTCACTCACCATGCTATGTAGACATTGCTAATTATTTGGTTGCAGAAAAGTTACCACCACACCTATCCCACCGAGAGAAAAGAAAAATCATTCAACAAAGAGATCGATATAACTGGATAAGTGGGTGTCTTTTCTATACAAGATTTGATCAAGAAATCTGAAGATGCATTAGAGAAGATGAGGTTTATGATTTACTAAAAGCTTGTCATGATGGCCCTTGTGGAGGGCATTTTGCTGATAAAAGAATGGCACATAAAATTCTCATGATGGGTTATTATTGGCCCTCACTTTTTAAATATGCAAAGAAATATGTTTGGGCCTGTGATAGCTGTCAAAGAATGGGTCAACCTAATCATAGAGATGAAATGCCATTAAACTCCCAGTTAGTACTCAAACCATTTGAAAGATGGGCCTTAGACTTTGTAGGACCCATTAACCCTCCATCCAATCAAAAAGTTTATATATTGTTTTGCACAAATTATATGACCAAATGGGTGGAGACTAAAGCACTCCATAGAGCTACTAAAGAAGTTGTTCTAGATTTCTTATTTCAAGATATATTTGTCAGATTTGGAGTGCCTAATGAATTAGTCATAGATGGAGGACCTCCTTTCACCTCTCATGGTTTTAAAGCCACCCTTCAAAAATATCATATTCATCATAGAATGACTAAACCATACCACCCCCAAGCCAATGGATAGGTGGAAAGAACAAACAAAGTAATAGAAGCCATTCTCACAAAAATGGTGAAGGAAAACTAGAAGGATTGGTCTCAAAGGCTCCCTGAAGCATTATGGGCTTACAGAACTACCTGGAGAAATACTACAGGATTCTCCCCCTATGAATTAGTTTATGGAAAAAGTGTTGTCTTTCCTGTGGAATTTGAAATCAAAACCTTAAGGACTTGTTTAGCTGTTAACCTTGATTTGACTAATGCACAAACAACCAGGTTGTAGCAGCTTAATGAATTGGATGAAAAAAGATTAGATGCCATTCACCAGACAACTATGATTCAACAACAAAGAAAAAAATGGCATGATAAAATCATCAAGCATAAGCAATTCCAAAAAGGTAATTGGGCTTTATTGTACGATTCTCGGTTTAAAGAATTTCAAGGGAAACTACGTACAAGATGGCTAGGACCTTACGAAGTGGATACTATTTTCCCCAATGGAACAGTAAGGCTCCTAACAATTGATGACTCTAAAACACCRTTATTAGTGAATGGTCATCGGTTCCATCTATACCAGCGACCCATTTCCAAAGAAGATTTTAAGGCCACATGTGTGGCAGATTCACATTATCTCTTTTCAGAGGAGCCTCCTGCCCCTCATTGCATTTAATTTTTCTGAATTTTATTTTTTAGTATTAGATTAAATTTCTTTTACTAATAATCCATGCCAAGGAATGGCATGTCACAATTGATTGTTTTGCAGATTCTCGATCCAGAAAAGGCCTACCAAGAAAGGACAATCTTACTACAAGCAAATCCAAGCTTCATCTTGTGAAGCATTGCTCCCTCTTTCTTCAATTCATTCATCGTCATTTCCCATTCAACATCCCCATCATTCATCCCCTCTCATTTTTTTTCCCTTTCCATTCCCCGTCCCCATTTTCCCATTGCTAAAACACCACTCTTCAACAACATTTTTCCCCATTTTCCCATTTCAGAAACAACACTCTTCAACAACATCTTTCCCCATTTTCCCATTGCTGAAACACCACTCTTCAACAACATTTTTCCCCATTTTCCCATTGCTAAAACACCACTCTTCAACAACATTTTTCTCCATTTTCCCATTGTTGAAACACCACTCTTCAACAACTTTTTCCCCCATTTTCCCATTGTTGAAACACCACTCTTCAGCAACATTTTTCTCCATTTTCCCATTGCGGAAACACCACTCTTCAGAAAAATTTTCCCCATTTTTCCCATTGCTGAAGCACCATTTCTTTAGCAATATTTTCCATTGTTAAAACATCACTCCTCATCAACATTTTTCCATTCTTTTCCTATTGCTGAAACACCACTTTTTCAACATTGCCCATTTTTTCGTTGCTAAGACATGACTATTCAGCATTTCCTATCATAAAAACATCTTCTTCATCTCTTTCACTCTCACTTCTCCTCTTCTTCATACTACATTCTGTCCTTTCACTACCTTCTCCCATGATTAAACAAACCCTTGATACAATTTCTCTCATAATTCCAAAGTTTCTCCCATGATTACTGTAGATCTATTATGAACAGGCACTATATTTTTTGAAGTACAAATCAAAGGTAAAGATGAGGTATGTAAACTTTATATGTAAATACAATTGAACTATGGCTAATGAGAAGATCCTGATTCATTATTACCATACACTTAAAGTCATTTTAGCGGTAGTTGGGGGGGGGGGGGATATCGAAACTTTATGCCATCATTTCAAACGAACTGACTATCGTCACTTCTTTTTACCCATTATCTTGTCTTTTCACCATCATTTACATGCCCTCATCTGGAAAACTTACTCTGTTCGGGTGCAGTTACTTGGCTCTATGACTGTGCATTTTACTGAGCTGAATAGCTATGGGAGGTCCTGTTATATGATATGAACCTGCCACGACAACCCTGCTAGAATTATATCCAGAAGTCTACCAAATCTTTCAGCATGCAGGCTGGCTGGGTTATTTTCAGAGGCTCCAGGGATTTGATCAACAACATGTTCTTCAATTTGGTCGGAATCTTCAAGAAGACCATTCTATTTTTCAAGGGGTTCGGATTTCAGTCACAAAGGATGATATAGCACAGGTTTCGAGTCTTCCCATCACTAGCATTCGCTGGTTCAACCGCAAAAGCATTATTCTTAATGCCCAACAGGATTTTCTCTTTCCAGGGGAACAAGTTGAGCCTAAAGCCCGGGGTGTTCGACTTAGCTCGTTGTCGCCTCCTTGGCCAAAAGTTGCAGAGTTTGTCAAGCACTACCTTACCTGTGAAGGCCGATACCAGGTAGTTTACCAGTACGACTTTGTCTTGTTATCTCATTTACGACATGCTAGACTGGTGAATATTCCTTACTATCTGCTTGGATGTCCTAGAAATATGTCGCATTATTGTAGACAGGCTAAAAATCCCATCCTTTCCCTCACCCATCACCATCTTGTTCAATTACTCATCTAAAAGAGTTTTGCCCAAAAAAACCCTCTTCTAAACAATCCACCCATAAACCCTCAGGAAGCTGCTGAACATCCTGAAAATCCTCATGAAGAGCAACCACAAAACCTTCCTGACCCTCCGAAAATACCTATTAATCCACCCACAGATCCAATTGATCCAATTAACCTTCCTACCATACCAAGTCCATCCCACAATTTACCAGAATCATCTACTCCTACTGTTCATATCCTTAGCGATGATTTTGAAGAAGATAAACCTAATAACTCTCCCTGCCCCATCACTGAGGAAAAACCCACTCGCAAAAGAAAGAAGCAAACTACTACTTTTCCTTCCTTTTTACCTAAAAAATGAATGAGGGATTCAACCAAAGCAGCAATTACTGCCACTACCCTAAACCCCCAACCCATTTTGCTAAAAGCCCATACACCTCCACCCTCCCAAATCCCAAAATTTTTACCTGTTCAACCCACGGGCACTGAAACACAAGAACTAGAAGCCCAGGGTGGTGCAACATCATTTTCTTTACATCAAGTAGTTGTCACACAAGAACCAGCTACTCATTCAGTAGCTCTCACACAAGAAACAACTACTCATTCAGTAGTTGTTACACAAGAACCAGCTATAGCTGTTACACAAGAAGCAGCTATAGCTGAAACACAAGAACCAACTACAGCTGAAACACAAGAACCAGCTACTGAATTTATTCCTGAAATACAAGAATCAGATGCCTAGGGTGCTGCAACATCATTTTCTTTACATCAAGTAGTTGTCACACAAGAACCAACTACTCATTCAGTAGTTGTCACACAAGAACCAACTACACATTCAGTAGCTATTACAAAAGAACCAACTATAGCTGTTACAGAAGAACTAGCTACAGCTGAAACACAAGAACCAACTACTGACTTTATTCCTGAAATACAAGAATCACATGCCCAGGGTGCTGCAACACTATTTTCTTTACATCAAGTAGCTGAAACACAAGAATCAACTACTGATTTTGTAGCTGCTCCACAAGAACCAGCTACTGAGGTTGTGACCGTTACACAAAAACCAATCACCCCTCTTGATACACCTATGACAGATCAACAACCAGAACCAACAATGGCTTCTCTCTTACAAGAGAATGAGTTTCTAAGATCAGAACTGGAAGCTTACAAGTAAGAGTTGGTAATGGCAAAGGAAGCCGATGACAGGGAACTTAATTTGTATACCTTAGCTCTCGTAGTGGCCATGACAGAGAAAAACACAAAAGATGATCAGTATAGAGAGTATATGTGCAGCCAATGTGGGGATATTTATGATCAAGCGGGCTACAAAGTGGTTCAAATCCCAATGCCTGGAGCTTCCCCTACACCTACGACTTTTGTAGTTAAAAAAGAGGAACACCCTATTGTTACACAAGAACCAGTAGGACCTTCAAAAATTCCAGAAAGCAAAGCTAATCTACAGAAACCCTGGCCTACAACAACTGTTAAATCTGAAGCTCTTGTTTTCATTAGTAAAGCTATTCAAACTCTACCTATTGATGAATTTTCCCCTCCTGGGAAGATCAGTACCCCTACTTTTGTGGAACAAGCCACTCAGAATCTACCTTAGCCTACCACTTGCGATGCTGGAACACAAAATAAACCGTGGAATGAGCAGGTAATAATGAACAAATGGAAAAAGGAGTTTGCTATTACACAGAACAAAAACTTGCAGGAGCATAAACTACTTTGGTTGAACCACATATATTCAAACCGGGAAGATTTGGAGAAAACATGCAAATAATCTCATGCCCATAAGAAGAAAAATGAGGAGTTAAAAATCAAATTGCTCTTGATGTTCGATTTGGTACAAAAATTGTTGGTTGCTAGGAAACCATCCTCAAATTACTCTCTCTTCCTTATAGAGCGACTTGCATTCTTTCAGATGAAATGAATTAAAGATGGAAGACCCTATGCAGCGTTCAAACCAGAAGATTTTGTTCAAACTTTTGCAGAAGCCTCTACTATTGATAAACATCTACTATGTGAGTTATATATTCATAATGAAGCCATTCCTGAGAACAAAAAGCTTAATCTTAATCCTCTTGTTGGTGATATCCAGATTCGGGCACTCGCCTCCTTCCTTGCCAACCAGATTACATGGAAAACTTATTTTCTAGCTGCCAGGCATAATGAAGATAACCGTCTCCTCTAGATACGGCCAAAACCACAGAACAATGCCACCTTTGTTGCAGAATATTATCAATTTTTGAAGAAACCAGGGATGATTCAACATATGCGGCAACTACAGGCAACAATACTTCAGGATTGTCAATAGTTTATTAAATCCACAGAGACTGTTGCCCTAAAATAAAATAACATTTTTTGGCAACAATCTTCTGAGAAAAGGAAAGAGCACAATCCCTTTAGTCCTACCAATCTTGAGACAACAATCTTCCGGGTACCCAGTTACATCAAATGTGTCCAACAATGCGTTGAAAATTGAATAGGTTATCAGTTCCATTTTCCCATTCTGTGGATGCCAACAGAGAAGTATCAAGTTCATCATAGGTTTCCCAAGAAGGTTGAAGCAGTATCTTGGCAAAGGCTACAACATGTTCAAGGATTCAGAGCCCCAACAGACAGTACTTTCTACAACTACTGCTTAAGTAATTTGCACGCCCAGAGTCATTATCTAGATTCTGATTCAAATTGAAGTTGCCTGAGGACATGCAACCTTTTTAGTTTGGGGGGATGCTAGGAACCTATAATGTACATTTTTTCTCATACTTTTTGCTATCATTACATCTTTTTCCCACTCATATTTAAGCCTACATTATCACCTTAATCTATTTTTCCAAAGGTATATAACGTTTCTTCTCTTTGCTATATGTTTAACTTGTTTTACATGTAATTTTACATTACTTTCATACTTAGCCATTAATCAGAAATATATAGTTGCTAAAATAGTTTGAAGACTGCAGTTAATATATCGTTGCTGCTTGAAGACCACATTGCTGAAACAGTCAAACAGTACACAAATCTCGTTGCTGAAATAGTCCGTGATTTGCGATGCTGAAGAAGTATTTAAAATACAAGAGTAATAAGAAAAGATAATTAAAGGAGTTGTTACATTGGCCGCAACAGTTGTACCTAAGACAACACCATTACAACCATCGTTGCTACTTGAAGACCACGTTGCTGAAACAGTCAAACAATATGCAAATCCCATTGCTGAAACAATCCTTGATTTGCAATGCTGAAACAATATTTCACATACAGCAGTAACAAGAAAAGATAATTAAAGGAGCTTTTATACTGGCCGTAATAGTTGTACCTCAAGCTAGCACCATTACAACCACTGTAATAGCATTTTTCTACAGAAGATCAGAATATCCTATTATAGCATAGAAGATTAGATCAGACTAAGAGTAGGATTTCTATGTACACGTGTAATTTTATGCTTAATTGTATTAAGAGGTTCTCCTATTTAAATAGGGGAGAAACTAGCATTAGAGGTAGATTACGGAAGGCTTAGCTAGAAGGAAATTACAGGGAAGGAGCGTGTTCACTTTTCATATTGTAACTTGTCACATTGGACAGACGAATAAAAGATCATTTTGAGCATTTCTTCTTAGTTCCCTTTCATTTCTGGGGAATCTTGTGAGAAGGAGATGGCCCACCTTCTTCACAAGATTCACCCATTAGTTTTTGTAGTGTGTTAGTATTGCTTTTATTCATACCTTGTTAAAACTTTGTTTCAACTGATTGTTACATCATTTTCATACAATTCATTCCTAGGTAATTGTTGATCATTTTGATTGGTAATTCTGTTTGCAGAATGAGTTTATGAAAGTGTGATTGTCAGAGATAGGTGTTGAAGATTCCTACTTTGGGGAATAAAGTCTTGTACTCTGTTACATAATAGTTAGTCTTCTTTGTAGTATGCTGAAAGGTTTCTTTTTCCTAGGTTGTTATTTCTTAATGTAATCCAGGATTCTTCTGATAATTATTTTCCTTTGAATCTTGAATTATGCAATAGATAGATTTCTTTTACTGTAATTCAAAGTAGAACTTCAGTATGTTCAAAGCAAGGTGTGATCAGTGTAACTTTTACTACAACATTGGATTGCTTTTGTGATTGAGCATATACAGTGTGTGATTGCCTTTGAAATAAACAGACTTCCTTGGGTTGACAATTTATGTAACACTTGGTTGTTTTAATTAATAAACAATTATAGTGACCAACACCTGCCTATTTACCACCTCTGAGTGGCGCTATAAATTGAGACAGTTTACCTAGAGACTTTCAGTACACTTTGATCACTGTGTAACTCTCGAAAGGGATACGCACAGTTCGCATAGACCAAGAAAATATTGTAGCGTTGAAGTTTAGCGACTTCAACCTCAGTGATAGGAAAGTATACAACATGTTAGCCCCAGATAAGTACCTGACCAAAACAAAGGGAAAAAAAATGAAGATTGTCCCTCAGTCATGGACTATGAACCTCCCGCAGTCCACACTGCTCAACATCATGAAGATTCCTCACTTCAGAAGACACCAAGAGGTGAATGCATGTGTCAAACTATTACTTTCTTTTTACCATGGTGGATACTTGTGTTTAAACCACTGTATAACAGTTGATCCGATGTTGATCAATCGGATCACAAGGCTAAGTATGCAAGTCCCTGACCCACAGGATTTCTATCCTGGAAAAACCATGGATCACACTCTAGCTCAAAGGATAAAGGACACCTATGACGATGTCAAGAAGGGAATGTGAGATTATAAGGTAGCTTCTATCCAGAGTGGCGCAGTGTGCCTCTCTTGTCAATTTATCACAGGAAAGATAGTTCGTAAGAACCAACCCACCCAAGTCACTGGTTTTGTAGTCGACCTCGCAGGGAAGTGTGCAGAGGGCCTACAAATGAATTGGGTGAAGTACCTGGTGAACCAATTAGAACTTGATTACATAGAAGCCTAGGATCAAGGGTATGAATTTCATTTCAGCTGACTATTGATCATGATCGCTTTCATTGCATAGGAGATGCTAGAAGGTGCGACCTTCCTAAGCATCGAGCCCTTTGAACCTCTGGCCGCGAAGTTCGGTACATTGTAGTATTCCAGTGATATGAATAAGCAATGGTAGTCAAATGTCATGTTCCATACATACTACAATCAACTGAAGAAAACAATCCAGTCCGAGGCTCATATGACCCCAAATACTTTACACGGGTTCCGACCTTTGATGAAATTCAACGTTGATAGACATTTTTTTTATATTACAATGTCCGTCGATGAACATAAGGAACAACTACAGTCATACTACAAACTAACAGAGGAGGACCTGGAGGAGATAAACAAGGAATGGTCGACATACCTCCTTATTCCAGTAGACCCTGTGGAGATATCTGACATAGATAGCCTAGAAACTGCACAGGATACACTCGGACCTAGCAAAACAATGAAGACTGAAAAAGTACAAGATTTAAGCAGTGCCTCGATGAAGACTTCTTCCATGTCACCATCACAAGGGGGTGATGGCGAAGAGATATATGGAATAGAGGCTGAACAAAGGAGATATGAACACCACCTAGAGAGAAGGAGGACCCCTCGAAGAAAATGAAGGTTTCCCCCCCGAAGCCTTCCTCCGGGAAGAAATAAAAAGAAACCATGACCAAATTGCAGACTATCCTCACCCCAGATGACTTTGATTTCATCGTAGCATCCATGAATGATGTTTTGTTGGAGATAGAAGAGAAGAAAGAGGCTAAGCAAGAGGAGATGTACAATCGAATTGAGGTTAAACTTCAAGGGGTGCAACAAGAACTATAGTCCATCTGTGCAATTTCCATTGCGCTTCTGCCATTAGGAACACCAAAAATGGGAGATGAGCCAGCTCAACTCCACCGAATCGTTGATTCAGTCAAAGCTCGCCTTCGACGAGCACACAAAGAAACAAAACAAGCCACCCAAGCTTTAGCACAAGTATAGGGAGTCCTTCTAGAGAAACATAATACTGCAGAATGGGAAAAAATTGCTCTTCAAGCGAAGTCGGATGAAGAAAAGGCATAGCTGCAGCAAAGAAAGAAAGAATTGCTCTCAGAGAAACTCGAAGTAAAGGAAATGGTCAATAGAGCACTTCGCTCTGTGATAGTAGTAGAATTAAAGACCGAAGAGTGAGTTCCACAGCAGGTGGCATAACTTGAAGAAGTGATCCAACAACACATCGCATATTTGGAACTACGCACTGTGCCCAAAACCCTGCAAGACATAAGGGACATAAGAAAATCAACTGCCCGCAGCGCAATTGACAGACTAAAATCTCTTTCCCTAGAATGGAAGCAACTGAGTAACCGCAGTGCCCAAACATATGAGAACCTCACCAAGAATCCATAGTTACAGGCACTAGAGTCACAGCTCCAGGAAGCGAAGCAGCATGCAGACACACTACAAGCGCAACTGAAGGCCCTCTCGTCTGTAGAAAGAATGAAGCAATCTCAAGAGAAACACACCGCTCAACAATATATCCATACGATTCAAAGAAAAGTTATTGAAGTAAATCAATGACTCCAACTAGTACAAGATAAGGAGTGTCAATTATTCACAGAGGTTGAAAGTCGAGGAGAAGAGCTAGAACAAGTTGTCACCGCAACAGAACAATGCCTAGAAGGGCCCATGAATGACACAGTGATCCAGGAGTTCGTCAAGCAAGAGATTGTCGCACAACAACAAGTTGAAGTAGCTCGAGCGAAGCTCGAGGTGTTCGAGGCAGAACTAGTGAGACCAGAGTGACTCGGGACGAGTCACATGTGAGTGTTGGGGGCATGTTGGCCCTTGTACCAAGTTTTGGGAGATTCATGGTCATGTTGACCTATTTTGGACTTTGATAGCCTATTGAAGGAGGAGCGCAAGAAAAAGCGAAGATCACGGGATCTTAGCCCCTTTTGGGGTCCTTTTTGGGTTTTTGGGATTATGTAATGGGATTGGGATGTCAGCCCATGGGTTTACCCATGCTTAGCCCTATTTTGTAATGTATAAATAGATTTCTAGGCAATGTAAGGGAGGGAATCTATGTGATTTTAGGCTGCTAGTCAAATGTAAATGTATGCTAAGTGTAGGTAGGGCCTGTAAGTGCTTTTTGCATGACTGCAAGAGATTTCCAGAGCTAAGTCCAAGTGATTGTAACAGATGGTGGAAGGATTTGTGTTGTAACGTAAGGAAGAAGGATCTAGTGAGCTACGCAGATCCTCTGTCCTATGCAGAGAAGGGTTCTAACACTCTGTGAATGTAACCTGTTGAAGAAGATAATAAAGAAGAAAAGTTGGTTTACGTAGCCGCAGGGTGGGGGTGAATGACATAAATAATGTGTTATTCTTCTCTGTGTGATGTTCTGATGCATTTATATGTTATTTTCTAAGTGCTTTGAGATGATTAGATAGATATTCTTATGCTTAGTGCTATTGATATGTGAGAACATTAGATATGATCTACTTGAATATCCTTAGTGTTTGATCTACCAGATCTCATCTATTTACCTATGCTAAGTGCTTAAATACATTACATTAGTGTGAATGTTGTGAAGCTCTGTTTTATCAACGAAGTGGATATTGATTGCATATTGAGGAACTAACTGTGCTAAGTGATTTATTAAGTAGTACAATCACAAATCTGTGTCCCAGCTAAGGTTGCAGACACTTGAGTCTTGCAGCCACCCCTACCTCTACCTCGGGTGAGACTTCATATGCTTCGTAGGTGTTGCTGAAAGGGATGGTAATTAGGGTTTTGTTGGTGTGTTGTTGTAGCATTGAACCCTAGGTCTGCCCCTATTCCAATAACAGGATTGCAGCATGAGAATATCAATACGAGGAAGGACAGCAGGAATAACCGCAATCAAAAGGAGCGTAACTGTAGGGGATATCATAGATACAAGGGAAGGGAAAGGAAGAATCCTTGTGAATTCAGGTACAGGATGAGCAACCAATAGAGGGGTTGTCACAGACAAAGAGGGATGGTGAGAAATGAAGCAAACACATAGGAAGAGGAATCCCCTTGTAAAGGAAGTTCAAAATAGTCCTTGACAGGTATTGAGAATGGAGCAGGCAGAAAATATGCGGAGGGCACCTTCAAAACTCTGGTTGCGCCAAAAGGAAAAGTGACCATCACCCGTTGGGAAAAGGAAATCAAACAAAAATGCAAAGGCAAAGCTTGGGATGCACTTTCACATGAAGTAGACTAGGTAACTGATCCGGGGACCACAGCCTAGTGAAACTCTCTAACATAAAACAATGGAGATGGCATGGCTAAATAATATGATGATTGACAAAGTGAGTTAGGAAATGGAAGAAGCCAGAAGGGAGGATAACATGGATCACAAGAAAATGTTGGATGAAATCCTGAGTCACCTCAGTAGTCTGGAAACTATTACCAAACTGTGAGTTGAGGTCCAGAAGGATCATAAATCCAATATGGGGCAGTTGTCTCCTAAATTTGACCTCTATCTGCGCTATCTCCATCACATGAAAATCACAACATCTTATGGACATGGTGTGCTAGCCCACATCAGGAAGAATTGCAGGATCTCCCAGAAGGAGGATAACAAGAGACGGGTGGATGAAGAAAATAAACACATCATTGTCCTGGACGAGTGAATGGTTAGTCGAATGGTAAGTTCAACCAGCAGCCTCTCCGGCCTAGTGCATTGTCTCCACGTCTATTTTTTATGTCAATTTTCCTTTTCCTTTTCAAACTAGGTATGGTGGGATTGGCTTGGTTTCCCCTGGTGGAAGACCAATCCCACCCCTCGTATATATCAATAAGTGTAACTTGGAAACCCCTAGTCTGGTTTCCTACTGGGAAGGCCAGGAGGACCCCTTTTTGGTATCATAATGTATTTTGCAGTAATACAACTTGTTACATTCACATACAAAAAAAAAGAGTGATTGTTACATTCGGTGTATCTATTCTGGAGTTTGAGGGAATGACTACAATGAATATACTACCTATGTTTCATTGTTTGTTTTCTATTTGTTGAGTGCTATATTAATGCAAATTTTCCATAACATATTACAATGTAATATGTCATAACATATTACATTGTAATATGTTATAACATATGCACTGATATTAAAATTGAAAACAAATATTATCTGAATTATAACATATGCATAGATATTAAAACATATGTACATATATTATACATATGCACAGATATTAAAATTGAAAACAAACTTTAAACTGTAAAATGTAAACTGTGAAATGTATTTAAAACGGTTCTTTCTTCTAACTTTGTAAATGAGGCTTTGACATGAAATATTGGTCCGTCTTTATCAATTTTTCTATCACTGCAAAGTGACTTTTACATATTTTGGTGTATCTATTCTGGAGGTTGAGGGAATGACTTGAGTGAATATACTACCTACGTTTCAAAGTTTTTTTCTATTTATAATAGTTTTCTAATGGATACCATCTATTTTGGGTTTCCTAGTAGCCTCGTCACACCCCGAGAATCAAACATTCATAAAGTTTGACTTATGCAAGTTCTTAGCAAATACAATGCACCAACAATTTTTAGATTTTAGGGGTATTAGGTCATTTAAGTACCAGTCTCACTTGACCCATATGTTAATCCATCAAAACTACTCACATATGGGTTATTTTATGTCTAGGAAGGTGAATGTCCAACCAACATGTTGCTCTCCCAACCATTGAGTGGGTGCTTATGGTAAGATAGCATGCCACCAATGAAGGTTTTTTGCAATATGCAGACTCTTTTACATCTATATTAGACTTTAATATCCACAATGACGTATTCGTTATAATTATTCCTTTAGTCAAAGGGTCACTACAATTGCAAAACAACACCAGAGTGGGAGACTCGTTCCTTTTTTAGAATTTTAGTATGATAAGAGTCGATGGTTTTGAAGAGCAGCCATATCAAAAGTGAGTGTTGAATTTGGTTGTTCTAGAAACTGAAAAACGTGAAATTTAGTCAATTGTTGACTACAAATCCAACCATATTACATTAAATGTTGATCAGATGAATTTCAAGGACAATCCAAATCTACACAAGTAGTCACTCATGTATTACACAGAGATGTGACCAAGACTCATGACAATATAAAGAAATTGAAATAGGCATTAATCAAAGTGGAGAAATAGACGAGGAAAGATAAAGTGGTTACTAAAACAAGGAATTCCATAATCAACAATCTATAAAATAATATTTATAACTAATGATACTCTAATATTACATATGTAAAGATGGATTTATAAATTGAATTCCTAAAGATTTGAATTTTTTATAAAATACATAACGTTTGAAATAAAAAGTTGGACAGTCTGGATTTTTTATGAAATTTTTATAAAATACTAAACGTTTGAAATGACTGTGAGTTGGCCATGGGGGTCCAACCATGTGACCAAGCGGTGGGCGTGCCCATGGCTTGGCCACATGGCTGTCCCCCCGTGGCCAAGTCACAACCAGTTTTAATAAGAGATTATCTATGCACAGAAAAATAGGGGATTTGAATCTAAATCTTTTAACACTGGAGTGAAAGACAATCGATTCAGCTCATGGATGACTGCTCAGGCACAAACTAATTACTTAAATTCTTACTCTATTCTTAATATTTGATTGTTAAATGTCTATATCAAATTTAAAAACTTAATATTTGATTGTTAAATGTCTATATCAAATTCACTATATCCATATTGTTTATAAATTATTTATTAATGTCCATATCAAATTCAGATTTTTAAGTAAATCCATATTGTTTATAAATTTATTGTTTGTGTGTATAATTTGAACATATAAACATGTAATTTTTAAATTGTCTTCCTATTTTATTTTTAAATTTATTAATATGTGTGTGTGTGTGTGTGTGTGTGTGTGTTTTAAAAATATTCCATTGTATGTATATTTCACAAATATTCCATTACCAATTATATGCTAGACAGTAATGTACAACAAGGAATTCTAGAATAAATAATCTGTAAAATAATATTTATAACTTATGATAGTCTAATATTAAATATGTAAAAATGGATTTATAAGTTTAATTCCTAAAGATTTGAAATTTTTATAAAATAAAAAATGTTTGAAGTAAAAACTTGGACAGTGTGAAATTTTTATGAAATTTTTATAAATTACTAAATGTTTGAAATGACTGTGACTTGGCTGCGGGGGCCAACCATGTGGCCAAGACGTGGGCATGCCCACAACTTGGCCACATGTCTCCCCCCCCCCCTCTGCCAAGTCATAACCAATTTTAATAAGAGATTATCTATGCATAGAAAACCAGGGCATTTGAATCTAAATCTTTAACACTAGAGTGAAAGAGAGTCCATTCGACTCTTGGCCGACTGCTTAGGCACAAACTAATCACTTAACTGCTTACTCTATTCTTAATATTTGATTGTTAAATGTCTATATCAAATTCACTAAATCCCTATTGTTTATAAATTATTAATTAATGTCTATATCAAATTCTCATTTTTAGGTAAATCCATATTGTTTATAAATTTATTGTTTGTGTGTATAATTTGAACATATAAACATCTAATTTTTAAATTGTCTTCCTATTTTATTTTTAAATTTATTAAAAGAAATTAAATATATATGTTTTAAAAATATTCCATTGTATGTATATTTCAAAAATATTCCATTACAAATTATAAGATAGACAGTAATGTACAACAATTATATGTATATTTGTTGGGAACTCAAATGATCAAATGGATATGTATATTTGTTGGGCACTCAAATTAATAATCTATTTTGTATATGTAGAAATCTAATTGTCCAAGAATCGCTCAGTGTTAGTTTTAGTTGTTTAAATTCTAATTTTGAATGATAGATTTAGAGAAATGCAATTAATCTAAGATTGAAATTTGCAATGCAATAGTTGATCTTAGATGTATAATTTGTTTTTAGTGACAGTAATGCTTTATAATTCAATGTACTTGGATCTAACTATACTAAGAT
>ML783712.1:323960-338831 GCA_009831015.1 Picea engelmannii
GATGAAAATTCATATTTAAAAAGATGTAAATGGTAAAAAATATTTTAAGATTGAAAGAAGCATGAAAAAATCCCTAAAATCATTTTTGATAAAAAAATTAAAAAGTAAATTGAAAACAAATGAAAAAAAAACATTTAAAAAAAAAAGTTGAAACATTATGTATCAAAAAATTTAAAATATAAAAAATAACCTAAAAATGAAGGGGGATGCAACCCGTAGCACCATTTTTAAAAACCGGGTAAAAAATTTGATCACCCCAAAAACAAGAACTTTGTAGAGTTCTTGTTAAGTTGGTAACTATGTTTAAACCCTTTTACTCCTCATAGTATTCCTTTATGCAACAAATTATTCCAAGACAAATATTATGGGCTTAGTGGGGTCGCATTCCCTTATACTCCCAAAAATCTTAGGAAATTAACCTTGTGACTAAGAAAAGAAGCAATAACATGAATGATTCCTTACTTAGTCCAAGCATTGACAAGATAAACTCCTTTTAACGAAGAAAATCCACCATAAAATAAAGAAAAATCCTTCAAGAAATATATCCCCTTACTTCACCCAATAGCCAAATAAAACCATAGCAAGAGAGAGTAGCAAGAGAGATAGACAAATTACCCAAAGAGGGCGAAAATTTCAGCCAAGAATCCTCTCCAAGATGGAAGAGTTATCGTGCAAAAATGAAATGAAATGATCTTGATTTATAGAAATCCTAGTAAAAGTGTTTTTCCACTTAATTTAATGGTAAACCACAAAGTAAGGGGACACCATCACTTAATTTTCCTCTTTACAATATAAAATTCAAATCTAACCCTAAAATGCACATAACAAACCCTAAAGAAGCATGACGTCACCCCTTTAGGGAAAATTTTTAGCACCTTTACCAAATCATTGAGCTTGGAGATGAAACCTTGGGCCTCCAAGGGTCTCCCTCTCAAGCACTAGGGTCCTCCAATTACCCCTCTCCATTGAAATATACCAAGTCTCAAGTAACAACAACAACACCATGAGCCTTAGCCCTAGGGTGATGTCAACCTCCTCAAATGTGACGTTTTAGCCTCAAGAGAAAATTGTTGGGCAGGCTAAACGATGGGCTAAGTCATCCATGGTATATCCCCAGGCCTCCAAAGGATAAAATGGTAGTCAAGTTTGCATATTATGGTATCCAACCCGTGGGCTCCAAACCCCAAGGAATCCCAAGCTAGGCTTGTTCTTCCAAATATGTCCACCAACTAGGTCCTACAAAGACAATGAATGTGCCCCCCAAGGAGCTCAAGTCAAATGCATCATGATAAGTAAATAAAATCAATAAAAGAGCTATCTAATCATGTACATCCAAACCACCTCATCAAAATAAACAATTTCTCAAAAGCCCTATGCAATTTTCCAAGTTTAGGAATGGGAGGGATGATAAGCAACCTATTGGGTGAATTGTACCTCAAGTTTAGGGGTGTTTCCCAAGTTGAACCCTCTCAAAGACATATGGAAAAAGTGACATGGATGGGGGAAAGAATATTGGGAATGGGGGTCATGACATACAAGGGAATGTAGTATCTCATTTATGGGTTCATTTATAGAGGGTGTGTTGCATCTTCATTTTCAATGGAACCCTTTTACAAGCCCATTTACTGCCTTTTGTTCCTTTTTGATGTTTCCAAGTTGAATGCAAGGTGGCGCTTCTATATAAGAATGAAAAGTAGTTTATCTCATGTGTGGGGATTCTACGTAAGCATGAAAAACAATGCCCACACATACTCTACCTTGATTGGCATTTTACATATTTTATTTTTAAGGGGTCCCATTATTTTTTTACGAGGGACATTTCATTTTCCTCGAGATCCTTACAAGAGTATATAAAAGGTTCATATTTGTATTTTATACTATTCCAGCTACAAGCCTCTGGGAATTCATCCCCTTCTTCCAATGAAATGAGGTGCAATCCCTTCTTGGGTCAGTACACCTCAAAATCCTAAAAGTTAATGAGATGAGGGGATGAAGAGTGGAAATTGAAAAATATGGTCAGTAATGGCAGGATGGCTCGTCAAGAGGACCTCCTAGTAGAAAACCTATTTCCAAAGGTGACCCACTTATTAGGGTGCAATGTCAACCACCAAAGTGAAACAAGGCAAAGAGCATAGTTTCCAAGCAGACATTACATAGTCAAAAGAAGTATAAAATGCAATAAACTCAAATGCATCAAATATTGAAATGATACTCACCATAATACCTGAATTTCACCTCTTGGACCAAGACTCAATGTATTTCAGAAGTCATTTGGTGTGGTGGATACCCTCATGATGAATCTGGAATTGCGGTGGTGAGGTGGGTCTCTGTCTATGCAAGTGGACACTGTTGGTTAAGTTGTCTCTCTGTGCTCCATCTCAACAACCTAAGGGCCTCGAGACATCATCTTCTTAGTTATCCGTGAAATTGGGGATAATAGAGACAGTGATAAATGAATGGAATGCTCGATGGACTGAGAGAAGTGAAGGGGTACATTCCTTTGGTTGGTTAGGTCAAGAGGAAGAGAGTCGAATGAAATTTGGTATAGTTGTAGGACAATGTCAGTGGGTTGTGGGATTACATGAGTTGTGAGTGGAAAGTGAGAGACACCCTCTTTTGTTGATTCCTAGCCCCTAGATTGGGGGTGACTCGCCATTGAGATATGGAACATCAGGTCTATGGTTAGGTCAAACATTCGTCCCAAGGAGCTCATTGTAGAACTAATTTTAAAAAGATAAGGTTTTATTTGTTTTCTAAGTTAGTTTATGAGTTTGATTACTATTTATTTTACTTTGTGTATGAGAATGAATTATATGTTGTTGTGATGAATTTATTAGTTGCATTCGTGTTAGTCTAGCATGTTGTAGATGCATTTAAATAATGGTATCAACAAATGGTTAGATTTGTGTATTTTTCTATAGCTTGTAAGATGGAGGATATGCTATCGTAAAAAAAAAAATTGTGTTTATTCCACTTGTAATATTCCTCGGTTTAATTTGGGAATGTTACAAGGACTTCCACCTAGTTTTAGATGTGGTAGTTAGTTTTTTTGTCTACATAAATTCATTAGCATGGGGATGAATTTGAATTAAAATTGATTTGATTTACCACTACACAATATGATTGACATGACACTGATGCATAATTGAGTTTTTGTGTTTGACGAGAATTTATCTTTATTTTGTGTAATATATATATATATATGTGTGTGTGTGTGTGTGTGTGTGTGTGTGTGTGTGTGGCAGAATCGACAACTAGTTGGGCACGTACCCACATTACACGTGGTCATGTTATCCAAATGCTACCACTATAATTACTAGGTGTGCCCACAATGCCCAATACGTGACACACAAGATAATTTTGGGGGAGTCGAAATTGAAACCTCATGGAACTTCATATCACGACACTTGTCAATTGAGTTAACTCCCGGGGGGATTTATATTTGGAGGACACAGGGATGGGATTTGATCAACTTATGTGTGCAAAAGTCATGGTATTATTTAATATAATATCTCTAGGTACAACCACACATTCGGCCACTACCTCAAGGTGTCCTCATGGCTCCAGATTAGGCCCTCACAGGAATTGAACCTTGCCAAAACAATGAAAAACTCCTCGCTTTTCACCATTGGATCCAACCACTTTGGGCCTTTTGTGTAATATATTAATTCAATGTTAAGTTTCATTTGGATTAAACAAGAGTTATCTTTGACAAAAATAGTGGTTGGTCAAAAGGATTGTTTTAAGTTTTACCTCTGGAGAGGAAGCAACTTCTACCTTATCAACAATGGATGGCAAGGCATGTATTGGAAATATCATACAATTCATGGCAAACACTTGTTTAGATTTTATATATGATTCTTGAAGGTTATCCAATCAACTTCGTTAATGCGCTCTCATCATGGAGATTTGGAAATTTCATCCCATCCCTGTTGTAATTCAACTTCTTGTTATAGCTCACCTTGTAATACTAGCCTTTTGTTGATCATTATTTATAACACTAGAAATAACTTTATTTATAATTCTTCTTCCCCCCCCCCCCNAAAAAAAAAAAAGTTTGTATTACATATGAAAAAAAAAATACAAGTTTTCCCAACTACATATGTAAGTCATGATTTAATAGAAAACATCTTTAATTCTTCTTGCCCCGAAAAAAAAAGTTTGTATTACATATGAAAAAAAAACCAAGTTGTCCCATCTACATATGTAAGTCATGATTTCATATAAAACACCTTTGATTTTGAATAGCCAAATTATAAATTCCCTCTTATAGAAGCATCTTTGGATGGGACATTTGTTGTGCCATGTAAGTAGATTTTTTCAGATGACCATAGAAGGCATGTACACCATCTATTCCTATTATCCTTGTGTTGAAACCCGACTACCTCAGCCCTTTGTTATCTTCTTCTCCTTATGGAATGGAAGTGGCAGTGGCTTCAAGGCTTTCCTCCACCTGCCTTAACCTGTTCTCCTCACCATTTTTTATGGAAGTAGTTTTGGAATTCTTGTCCTGCTCGAAGGAGCCACTTGCAGTGATTTGCAACTATCGAAACGTGAAAATGTCACCATAAAACCCAGATTCTCATGTAATTCGTTGGAGTATAGCATATTTAGGGTCAACGTTTGTCATAAGCCCCCTGAAATTATGCTCGTCACAGAGATTTTGTCTCGGCAGTAGCAAACTCTCCCAATTTTAAAACTGGAGAAATCGTAAAATGTCGATAGCATGTAATTGTCGAGTCTCCAGGTAGTATTATAGCCATTTATCTATGAGAAAAAGAATGAACCCGAATTCTATAAAAACCAAAACTTCTCGTATTTGTCAACTTGACATTATAGTAATCAAAATTTACCGTATTTGAAGACTTCTTTTATGTCATTTTTCTGTGTATTCAGAAGCCAGTGATCACAAAACCCTAAGGGTTTAGTGTGTAATCCCGCGTAGGCAGGATTTGAGTTGGGTGACTGGGGAATTGAAGGTAAGATTCCTAATTTGCATTATCATTGAGTTCCGCGATATTTTGCTTGGACTCTATGATGGTATTTGTTGGCTGTTTTTCTTCTATGGGTTATTTATTACGGTCATGCAAAGGGAATTACAATGGTTTATTAGTGTATTCATGCAGTGAATGTATAGAATTTGTTTGTATTGTCAAAATTGGTCATGGACAACTTTTTTGAAAATATGTTATTAGTTAAATAGCAGTCGAGAGTCTATCTTTTGTTTTGTTTAAATAATGTTGAATATTTAGTTTATAGTTTCTTTTTATTTATGGATTAGTTAAAAGGCTAGTGTATATAGAAACACAAGGATATTATTAATGGCTCATTGATATTTTTTTCATGTTTATTTGATGTCCTAATCTTTTTTTAGGGTCAATTATTGTTTTTGGGTGTTTCATATTAAAGGGGCACAATGGCTTTTGCAAGTAGACTTGAAATCCTACTTAGGCAATCTATAACAAAACATATTGGATCAAACACCTTAGCACCCATGCTTTTTCTCTACAATGTTATTCACAACATGTCATCCTCTAAGATTTGTGTTCGCAACATGTCATCCTTTAAGATTTTTGTTGGAGGTACATTTAAACTTTGTTCTTTGTTTCTTCTAAGAGTTTTATATTTTCAACATTGTAAAAAATAAACAATTGTTATAATTGAGTGATTTGACAGAGATTTCATGGGGAATGGATGAACAATCCTTGCGATAAGTGTTTAACGATTTTGAGTGTGACATAATTATGTGATACTAATGGATTGGTTTTTTGTTGTTTGGTAATTGTCCTCTTTGTTAATAAAGTGGGATACATCTTTCGCTTGACTACCATGACTAAGGGGAGGGGTATCTATTCTATCAAGTTCAACTTCCCCAATTCTCGCACATGATATCATTCATTGAGATATGTTGCATACTTTTCCAATTATTTTTGTCGAGACAACAACCCAGTTTCAAATGTGGTAGTTAGTTTTGTTAGCTATATGAGTTCATGAGCATGGGGTGAATTTGAGCTGAAAGTATTTTGATTTAACCAATTCGACCAAAAAATGTTTGACATGACACTAATGCATAGTTAATTTTTTATGTTTGACAATATTTCCTTCTTGTTTTGTGTAGTATATTGATTGATTATTAAATTTCATTTGGATTCAGTGAGAGTCATCTTGTACAGAGAGAGTGGCAGGTGAAGAAGCTTTGGTTTTGTGAGTTTTAGCTTGGGAGAGGAAGCAAATTCTACCTTATCAACAATGGATGTCAAGGTATGTAATGAAAATTTCAAGGGAATCATGACACGGAAGTCTTGTGAGGAGTTATCAAATTATTTAATGAGCCAACATTTGTTCTTCATTATTTCTATCTCTAGGAATATATTCTATTTATAATTCCTTATGCTCGAAAAAAATGTGAGTTATCAAATTATTTAATGAGCCAACATTTGTTCTTCATTATTTCAATTTGTAAGTGATATTTCCATGCAAAACACCTTTGACTTTTTAAACCAAACCTTCGATGGTGATAGGCTCACTAGCTTGGATAGCCAAATTCTTAGATTAATCTGAAACCAAACCTTATATGTGGATTGGCTCACTAGGTTGGATAGCCAAATTCCAGATTAAAATGATAATAAAAAGGGAAAAATGTTGTTCAACATCACGACATGTTATCTCCCCTTCTCTTGTTTAATTGTATTTCCAGTCGTGATTTTTGTTGCTACATGTCTTGTTGAGAGGGCTTGACAAGCTCAAAGATTTTAGTTCCTGTTTTCCTTACCATATCTTCAATAGGACTTCATATGCCCTATTTTCTGTAAATGGAAACCTCATGAGGAGATTCTTATAGAGCTTCCTCTTTTTCAACTTCTCTTCCATTTAATAATTATTAACATATGTAATTTTTTGTTATCCTATAATCATTTAGAAATGAATTTGTTGATTTTTCAAGCAATACTTATATTCACATTTTTATTTGGATCTAAATAAATAAAGTTGTGTTATTATGATAGGAAAATTATTTTATTAATTATTAAAGTATGTCATTTTTTGTTATCCTATAATCATTTAGAAATGAATCTGTTCATTTTTCAAGCAATACATATATTCGCATTTTTATTTCAATCTAAATAAACAAATATGTGTTGTTATGATAGGAAATTCAAGGTTGCAGTATTCATGTTAACTCTATTGTAGAGATAAGTAGAGGATTTGGTGGTGGAAGCTATGAAGGGGGTGGGAGTTATGGTTGTGAAAAAACATATTTTTCTAATTTTAATTGAATAATATATACTTCGGATTACTATGAAGTCAAATGTTTCTTCATTATCCTCAGTCATAGGGTATCTCCCTATTCTTAATGCCATCTCGATTTCCTATAGAAACTAACATAGCAACGAGGTTAGGAGTTGTAATAATAATAATAATAATAATAATAATAATAATTATTATTATTATTATTTCACTACAAAGCCACACACCAAATTGTTGTATGATACCCCCTTGTTTATGGGACAAGGGACCCTCACTGTGTAACAATTTGACTGCTACACTAAATTTGTGTATGAGACACCCTTGTTTGTGGGATAAGGGACCCATCTTTCCAATGATTCGATTGGTACAACAAATTGGTGTATGAGAACCCCATGTTTGTGGGACAAGGGACCCCCCTCCGCATAGTGATCTGACTGTTAAAGTCTAGGTATACATGCCCTATCACCCTCTATATTTGAACTTGTAATTTTTTGGGAGGAAACACATGTTCTTAACCATTAGGCCCACTCAAGTTCTAAGTATTTAAATTTATTTTTAATTTCTTATTAACATAAATCATATTCAACTAAGCTCTATCCTCAATGATTTCAACAATGCTTCAGGCACACCTTTAATCTATCCAAATTGCAACTCTTCTTCTTCAACACGCCTGTTGTAGTCCAATGACACATTTCCCATCTTTTGAATATTCATGTCCTCTCCCTACCCTCTCAGTACTTGGGCCTCCATCTCTCAGAATCGGCTTCCCGAAACATCTCATGGGACTCTCTCCTCCTCTCCATCAACAACCGTCTCAGCACTTGGACCTTCCGCTCCCTCAACCTCCCTACTATAATCACCCTCTTAAAATCAATCCTCCAATCCATCCCTGCCTACCTTTCCACAGCCCTAGCTGCCTCCCAATCTGTCATAAATAAAATAAGGAATTTGTAAAGGAACTTTCTTTGGCATGGCCACAACCTAGACAAAAAATGCGACCTAGTTAGCTGGAATAAATTTTGTAAGCCCAAATCTCTAGGCGACCTGGGCCTCCGAGACCCTGGAAAACTAAATAACACCATGGGAGCTAAAATCTGGTGGAGGTGGCTCAAAACTCCAACAGGAAATTGGGCAAAGCTCTCGAAACACAAATATGACCCAAACACACAACAAAGCCATATGATCAAGATGTAGGACAAAATTTAAGGCTCCAACATATGGAATGTGGCTTGGAAAAATAGGCCACTAATACAGGAACACACTTTTTGGGAAATTCACAATGGCCAAAGTGCCCTATTCTGGATAGACTCCTGGCAGCAATTGCCACCCCTCCAATCAGAATAAAACCTACAATCCTATGAAAATCACATACAATATCTTTCCACATGAAAAGTAGCATACATGTGGACAAACATCCCAAGCAAATCTCCCTGGTGAAGCTAGAAATCAACTCATCAGGAACTTCAAGCAACAATGGACTGTGACCTATAGCACTGGAGGCAAGCAGCTATCCCAAGATGAATTCGGATAAGAACAGATCTAGATGTTCTCAGATGGGGACACACACCACATGGAAAATTTACTCTCAAATAAGGATATATTCTACACGAAAAATTTCAAACTCTGCAAAAAGACCACATCTAGATGACAATATGGAAATCACAACTCTTTCCCAAAGTCTTCACATTCCTCTGGCTCCTACTTAAAAACAAGATCTTAGCCTGGGACAATCTTCAAAGATGAGGTTTTATTGGTCCCTCGATCTGCCACCTCTAATATCAACAAGCAAAAACTATAGATCACCTCCTAAATAATTGTATTCTCAGTGAAGAAATCTAGAACCAAGCCACACAACTCATGAGAAGAACCAACTGGGTCAAAGATAACATCATGAGAACAATCAGGGGTTGGGGAACCAACTCCTATAAAATTCCAATCCTAAATAGGACCTGGAAACTCTTAAAAGGCTTCATAGTTTGGCAACTTTGGAAAGAGAGGAATAAAATAATATTTCACTCTTAGCCCTACCAGCCCACTCGCCTCTAGTCCACCATCCTCTCGCACCTCCAGGAAACTCTTCATCTCCAACTGTCGACCCAAGAAGACTTCCCCTCTGATCTGAGTGATACTTCTATCCTCAACGCTTGGGGCTTCTCGCTATCACACTCAACCCCTCCACAACATCCCCCCCTCATAGCCAAAGACTTCAGTCCCTCTATATGGTCTCCCTCGCCCCGCCCATATTTCAGAAATTCAATTTCGATGGCGCTTCAAAAGGAAATCTGGGTCTCTTAGGCTCAAGAGGAGTCATAAGAAACAACAAGGGCCAAATTCATAGCCTCACTGCATAAAATCTAGGATTTGATACCAACAACTCAGTGGAAATCAGTGGTCTAATTAAAGGAGTGAAATTGTCTCTGGACCATAACCTCACCTTCTTGATCATAGAAGGAGACTCCAAATTTATAATTGATCTTGTAACAAAAATCTTAAACGCAAGAGATCTGGAAAAAATCTCCCCTAGTTGGCGCCTCCTCAAACCCCTCTACAACGTTCAGTTACTCCTCAGACCCTCTCTCACTCTCACCACCTCTCACATAAGGAGAAATGAAAATAAGGTGGCAGACAGACTAGCCAACACAGGGGTTGAATCCACGCAGCAGATTACTCTCATAAATTCCAAGCAATCTCGAAGATCTCCTCTATGGACTCACTGTATGGATCTAGCCCATAGGTACTTCCCTCACCCGGATGGGGTGCCACCTGGTAGGAGATTGATGACAGTTGGAACCGGGCAGCCGAGGGAGTTATTAACCCTAGCCTCCAGGCCCTTCACATTAATTCCTCCATGGCTCACACCATGAGAGGAGTTATTGTAGTGTGCCTGGCTGGAGAAATGGGTGAGCAAACCAGTAGGCAGGGCATACCAGGAGGACACAACAGTCATTTCAGGCTTCAATGGAGGACGTGGTGGTCATTCCAGGCTTCAATGGAGTTAAGAGGTGTGACTAGGCTTTTGATCAGGGGTCTCATTCCATTCCTTACCCACCCTCGTTCACTCTTCCTGCTACGCTCCTCGGCTCTCACAAAAATTCCTGAACCATTGTTCTATGCAACCATTTATTGTGCACCAGCGACATCCTCCCATACTCCCTCTGTTGCATTTTCCCTCTCATCTTCTTTGTTTCCCTCCATCACTCCCTACATCTCTCCTCAACCTCCATTTCTTCCTTCCTCTACCTCCATATCCTCCCCAGCATGCCTCGGGAGTAGGGAAAGCCCAAGCAGGGTGCTCACAACAAAATCACCCTCTTTCGTGGTAACATGATTACCCCCTCCCAAAGAGCACTCATCGCTCATTTTGATAGCCCGCGACACACATCCCAGAGGACGCAGTCGGCTCCTCTCAAATTCTATGGAGCCAGTTCAGTAAAATTAGAGGCGACCTCCTCCATTTCTCACTACCCCTCATCCCCACCACTTCTTCATAGCCTGATCGAGGTAAAAGAGGAGGTACCCTTGGGCGTATGCCCTACTCTGGACACCAACCTCTCATGGAATCTCTGTCTATAGCTAGCCTTAGCGGAAGGTTGTAGAACATGGTTCACATCTTTTTGTTTCCGTAGACATAATGTATTTTTTTGTGTAAACATTTTAGTTCCATCAAGGCTAGAACTCATAAGGACATGTCAATTTTTGAACATCAAGGAGCGACTTGTTCAAGTTTCCCACTTGTGGTGGAACAGGTGGCTAACACTTGTCACTATATAGCATATTGAAGTCATTAATACAAGGATCTACCTTTTATTTACTAAAAAAAACATAAATTATATTCATTATTTAGTAGAATGACAGTCAACAAATATATATATATATATATATATATATATATATATATATATATATATTATATATAGATATTTGTGTATTATTTTCGAAGTTTCAAGTTGTGTTTCAAATTTTTTATTAGGTAATTATTTTATTTATATGAATAACTTTTCTCTGAATGTTTTTGAGATTTTAAAGATGTCTAAGTGAAGTTTTCAAGTTCAAAAATTAAAATGTAATGACAACTTTAAAATCACTCAAATCAAACTGTATCTTCAATTTGGAGGAGAAACATTCACAATTCATGTTTAATTAATTAAATTAAGGATTTAAAGTCTCCATATCCTATTCATCCCATTTTGTTTAATTATAATTTATAAATATGACAACACCTAGCCTTAGTCAAAAAATAACTCATTTCTCATATTCCCTCTCCCTTACTCCAATGTGCGTCTAGACATAACCTCTATATAGAGATAAACTACCATAAATCCTTCACAAATTATTCAACAACATGAATGAGTTATAGAACTACCTCCTCCTCTCTTTCTAGCATTTTCTTCTTATTTATAGTTAATGGTAATCTTCAAATGAAAACCAACCTACAACTACACATTGGGATCCAAACTTACCCTCTTAGATCATCTAACACTCACAACCATCCAGGAACTATATAAAAGAGACACCCACAACTCCAAACAAGGTCATAGTCAAACAATAAATATGAATCACTCCCAATAAATCACCTTTAGACTACCCCCATGACTTAATGATTAAGAATTTTTTGAAATAGTTTCCTTGCAAGGATGTTAGCATTAGGATTCCTATAGATTAAATATGGGAAATTACAAGGACAACTTAGCTTGAACAATATCAAGGAAGAGGAGAAGCATCCACAACATTGTTTAAAGTGGTCAAGTTACTCCCAACATTTGATTTCAGCTCAACGAAGATATCGACGACGGTAAAGCAAATTTTAACATTTGATTTGAGGTCAACGCAGAGCCTGACCACCGTGAAGCAATTTTTCACAAGCATGTTTATACATTTCTTAAAAACTTTCAAATGTAACTATATAATATCAGTGAAACCATATTAAAAAAATCTATATAACAAAAAACATATATTAAAGACTAATAAAAAATCTAGACTACTTATAATGAGATCCCATTATTAAAATGACTAAACATTTATATGAATATAGTTTTTACTTTTAATTTGTTTCAATAGTGCTTTTCCATTGGTGGAGGATTTCTCTCAATCTCTTCTTAATAACTAAACATTTATATGAATATAGTTTTTATTTTTCATTTGTTTTAATAGTATTTTCCCCTTTGCTGAGGATTTTTGTCAATCTCTTTCTTGTTAATAGGTTGTTACAATGTCATGATTATAGTAGTTAAACCTCATGTTTTGATTTACTTCTTTTTGAAACTTATCTTATTAGTTTTCTACATTCTAAATGAAACAATTTAGATATTCTAATCAACACTAATCTTGTTCCACCTATCTAAGAATATAAAGAAGATCTAATCCATTATACTAACTAAGCAAGCAAAAAAACTAGAATACCACACCCTCATTAAAGTTGTCTTATTCCACTTATCTAAGAATATAAAGAAGGTCCGATCAACTATACTAACTAAGCAAGCAAAAAAAACTAGAATAACACACCCTCATTAAAATTGTGTTTTAAAGATTATGAGTATATCTATATTTCCTTATTATACTACATTACATTATACTTATTTTAGGCTTATGGTTCTCCATAATACCTTTCACTCAATAACTACATCATTAAAAAAAACTTATGATTTTGGAAGCAATTCATATTATTAGAAATGTATTTTGATTACAAAATCCACATAATCGATGCTTAACTTTATGAACTCGTTTAATGCTTTGAACTTTTTAAAAATGCCTGAAAATCAATAATACAGAAAAGTACCTGAAAATTTAAAAACCCATTTACGAAGTATGCAACCAAAGGAAATTGATATTTCTTTATTGTGGTTTATTAATCTCAAATAATTTTGAGATCGAACGCACGGCATGAAAAATATTTGAACAAAAGAAACTCGAAACCCATCTCTTTTGGCACTTATGCCCTATGATGTTTTCGGGTCTGTCATGCTTCCAAATGTTTTTTGAGGTCAAGGAACCTATGGAGGACCTTCAGGCCTCGTTTTGAAGAGTGGATACATGTTCAAAGGAAGATCAATGCCCAGCTTTAAAGCACACAAGGGTTTTACTGGCCATAACAACATTCATTAAATGCTTACATAGTTGCTACAGGTTGTATACTTCTATATTGTCTACTAATTTTATATTTTGAAACAAACTATGTACAAGTGGAGTCTTATCATCGCAATTCAGTGGCTTCTGACAGTCACTGGTGGGACTAATACTTCCATAACTTGGCATATATTGGCCCTGGCTTCATAAGTTTTAACAGTAATAGATAATATTAAGCAGGCTTATAAGTTTTAACAGCAGTAGATCATATTAAGCAGGTTTCAACCATATAAACTATCCAGCAAATATCACTTTTTAAATTTGAAACAGCTTCAAAAGTTTTAACAGCTGTAGATAATAGTAACCATGCTTCAACCATACAAACCATCCAGCAAATATCACTTTTTAAATCTGAAACAAGCTTCATAAGTTTCAGCAGCTGCAGATGATAGTAAGCAGGTTTCAACCATATAAACCATCCAGCAAATATCACTTTTTAAACCCGAAGCAGCTGGTTCACAATCATAGATCATATAAATACACGGTAAAATTTAGGTCTTCCCAATACAAATTCAATCCATAAGTAGTAGCAATAGGATTGCGTTTTCTGCTTCTGTACTGTTATGCTGAGAGCCTCATACTATAATCAAAAGTAAGCAATCCATTCACAGTTCATTCCTCTATATTTATAACATTGAGACTAAGATATTGTTTATCCATGTATCTGGACAGTTGATACTGTACACTAGATTATTTTCTGTATTAAAATAGATACATCCTGTCCTTGCCCCCGCCCTTTTTCAGAAAGTGGAGTGGGGTGAAGTTGTATGACTGGGACGATGAGCTAGGGTAGTGTGAGGGTGAATGAGAATAGGGAGAGAGGTGAAGTTGTACCACTGGTAGAAGAATATTGATATCGCTATTTTCAGAATTCCATATCTTGGCATAACTGGATAGATAACTTAACAATATAATCTCAGAAATATGGAAATCATCTTCTGCATTTAAACCTGCAATCAGCTGGTGAATATCCAACCAACCCCGTTCTGCTTGATGTCCCTAGACTTGAGTTCTCTCCGGTGGGTTTTATCACAGAATCACTGTCCCCACTGTCGACAAAGGCATACATCATCACGACCATCAAGATTAAAAACTGCAGAACCCTACGTTTTCTATGAAAATTGATAAATTGTGAAGCAAAGAGAGATGCAGAGAGAAGAGAATAGTATATTGAAATGTATGAAGAAATACAGAACTCAGTAGAGATTGTTACAATGTAAGATGGTTGAGCTATATATGCTCAAGCAAGACAGAAATAGAAAGTACAACTGTCCAGTACAGCTGACAGTGTACGGTTAGACTGTTGAGGGTACAATATATTTAACACTCCCTCTTAGACTCAAGAGTTACAATCATCAGCACTGACTATGCCTAAGTGTTGTCTCTGGAAGTCAAAAACTGACTTTCCTAGTGGCTTGGTGAAAATATCAGCAAGCTGATCTCGAGAACCACAAAATTGTAGTGCAATGTCACCATTATTGACTAACTCGCGTATGAAATGAA
>ML783712.1:341648-356181 GCA_009831015.1 Picea engelmannii
GAATCAAGGCATGAAAGTAATTCTTTGTTACCTGTCATGTGATTGCTGCATCCACTGTCCAGCAACCAGAGATCTTTAGGTTGTTGTTCAGTTTTGTGGCATGAGAGAAACATACCTCTTGAGGTGTCTCCTGTATGATTTGAGACATGTGCTCTGCCTGAGAGCTGATCTGCCTGCTTCTTCCTGCATTCAGATTCATAGTGCCCATACTTTTTGCAATAAAAGCATTGAATGCTAGTTTTGTCATTTGATCTTCTCCCTCTGCCTCTCCGAGGCTGGAAATTCTGATGTTGATTTTGTTGTTGATTTCTGTGACCTTGGAAATTGTTATTTGGATACTGTTGTCTATTTCCTCCAGTGGTATGAGGGTTACCTTGATTGTTCCCTCTTCCTCTACTTCTTCCTCTGCCTTTCCCTCTTCCAAATGAGAATTGAGTCTGGAAGGCATTGGAGATTGACTCATCTGTGAGATGTAGTCTTGTCTCATGTGTCACCAGAGAACCAATTAGTTCATCTGTTGAAAATCTTGACAAGTCCTTGGATTCAAGGATGGCTGTTACAACCATTTCAAATTTCCTAGGTAAACTTCTGAGAATTTTCTCAACTATTCGTTGATCAGTGATCGTTTCACCAATCAATCTGATCTGGTTCACGATGCCCATGACTCTGGTCATGAACTGATCTACAGTTTCAGACTCTGTCATCCTGAGAGTCTCGAATTGTGTCCACAAGGACTGCAGTTTAACTGTTTTTACCCTGTCATTTCCTTGATAGGACGTTTTGAGGATGTCCCAGACCTGTTTGGAAGTACCAGCGCCTTTGATTTTTGAAAAAATCGAATCATCCACAGAGTTCTGTATCCAGAATTTTTCTTTGTTTTCCTTGGTCCTCAGAGTTGCCTGAGCAATTTTTTGAGCATTTGTCATGGCAGTGAGGGCAGCTGGATCTGGTTCTACATAGCCAAGATCCACTGGTTCCCAGCATTCTTGTGCTTGCAGGAACGACCTCATTCTAAGGGACCAGAACTCATAGTTCTTTCCCAGAAGTATCGGACCCTGAGTCGGGCCTATATTGCTAGTCGACGCCATATATAAAAAAAATTGCAGAAAAAAATTTGCAGAAAAAATAGAGGGAAAAATTCGTATTTACCTCCAATCTCAGAAACGCCGATTTGCCGATGGCCGATGTGCCGATGGCCGATAGGAGCTTATCGGGCTTGAATTGGCCTTTGGTCTCCTTGCAATGTGACCACGCGCGTTAATGTTAAGGTGCTACGGGCTTTTCCCGTTCTTTTGGCTTTCAAATCGTCGAAATGTGAAAAGTAGCCTTTCAACTTTTCAACGGTCCAGATCGTGCATTGATCGGACGGTCCAGATCGTATTGGGATATCGCGAATCAGGATTTCGCGATTTTTGATGTCGAGGTTCTTTGCCTCCTCGATTTCGCGATCGTCGATATTCCGATGGCGTGCTTCCTTTCAGGACTTTTCCCGATTTCGTTGATTGCTGCCACGTGTCCCAGTAGACGGATGGTCATGATCTCTCCTCGTGATTTCGCGATATGATGTGTCCCAGACCTCTTGTCTCCAGGATCTGCGAAATGCCGAATCCCGAAAAACTGATGAACTCGCTTATCAGGACTTTTCCCGAAAGCCTCGATCTCTGCCACGTGTCCTGAGCAGATGGATGGCTAGATTTGTGTCAGGGATTTCACTGGAAAGAAACCCGATCACTTGTTCTCAGGTTTCGCGATTTTCCGAATCCCGATGTGCCGATGGCGCTTTCCTCTTCAGGACTTTTTCCGAGTCGCTGGATTTGCACCACGCGTCCAGGATAGATGGACGGTCCTGATGCGTCCTCGGGATATCGTGACTTGCGATGCTCCAAACCTCTTTCAACATGAAACCTCGAATGCCGATACGCTGACGGTGCCCTTGATGTCCGCCACGTGTCCGGTCAAAAATGGACGGCTGAGATCTTATCGGGATTTCGCGTATCGTGATTTCGCGAGTTGGGATGTCAAATTTCTTTGACAACTTGAAACCCCGAATGCCGAAATGCTGACGGGTGCGACGATGTCCGCCACGTGTCCTAACAAACGGACGGCTGAGATCTTATCGCTATATCGCGTATCGCGATTTCATGAATTGCAATGTCAAGTTTCATTGACAACTTGAAGCCCCGAATGCCAATATGCCGATGGGCTAATCTGCTGCCACCTGTCCTGTGAGATGGACGACTGTGATCGTTTTGGGATTTCACGATTTTGCGTATCGGAGTTTTTGGAGAGAGGATTCTTTCGCTCCTCCAACTCCCGATTCCCGATTGTGCGATGGGATAGGATCTCGCCACGTGTCTCTTGATCGGACGATCAAGGTGACGTCGGGATTTTGCATGTGAAAAAACCTCCTGTGCGCTGCACACGACTAATCGTCGTGCAACTTCTTGCTGATCTAACGGCTGTCGGGCCTGTGTTCAAGATCTGACGGCTGAAATTCTTTCGCCTGTTCCGCGCTTTCTTGTTCCCTTCTGAACTGGTTTTCCACCTCGAATTCGTACGCAGGACGAATCTTATGGCCTCACTGGTTGTTCCTTGCATGTTTGACGCGATCTTTGATGAATTTGACAGAATTCCTCTTGTGGAAGAAAAGATTCGTGAATCTTTCAAAAATTTGAAAGAAGTTCACGAATTTTTCGTTATCTGCTACAATCTTTGACAGATTTGAGCGATTTCTTGAAATCTTTAAAAGATTCTGCCTTTCTCATGAATCTTTAACAATTTTGAGCGTTTTCTTCGAGTTCTTTAAGCAAACTTCCGTTCTGCAACTCTTCTGCGTCAATCTTTGACGGTTCTTTGAAAAACTGTGCAGGTTTCTTTAAAGTTTCTTCTCCTGCTATCTCTGCTTCCTCCGCAAGCTTCTTACGGCAATCTTTAAAGAGTATTGCAGACAGCTTTCCAAACCTTGTGAAAATTCTGTGACACGTGCTCTCAAGATCCGTGAGGCTCTACGCTGTGAGGATCGAGTTGCTCTCCCGACTGTGTGAAGAGGCTTACTGCTGAAGCTCTGATACCATGATAAATTGTGAAGCAAAGAGAGATGCAGAGAGAAGAGAATAGTATATTGAAATGTATGAAGAAATACAGAACTCAGTAGAGATTGTTACAATGTAAGATGGTTGAGCTATATATGCTCAAGCAAGATAGAAATAGAAAGTACAACTGTCCAGTACAGCTGGCAGTGTACGGTCAGACTGTTGAGGGTACAATATATTTAACAAAAATAACCCCATAAACTTTTGATATCGTAGGACTCTCTCAGATTGTTCTGGCTGCAGCCCTGCATTGGATGGAGAAAAATGAAATCTCCATCTTTAATTTCAAAAGCAAAACAAAAGAACAAACGTGTCAACTACTAGAGATATGGCAGACTGGTGTGGTGGCCTTATTTCAATATCCACCTTCATTAACATATTTCAATACCAAATATATATATATATATATATATATATATAAAGCAATTGAAAGTATGAGGAGGTGTGATTCTGGAAACGATGTCAAACCTTTCCTAGAAGGCGCATAAGGAATGGTGATGGTGATGTCTACTTTTGTTATTTAATAATTAGTATCTGTGATTTTTCCTTGTGAATCTGATCATTTAGGAAATATTATAAGAATAAAAGATGCATGTTATTGTTTGTAGTTTTGGTATTGTGGGTTTAAGAAGACATGTAATGGATTTAAACTATTGTGTATTTTAATTTTAGATTTATATAAGTTTCAAATAAATATTAATAAATACTGTTTATTTTAATTTTGGATTTATGTAAATTTGGTGATCAATTAAGAATAATTTTAGATTTAAGTAAGTTTAGTTAATTGATTAAAAGGAATGGTGATAATTTTACAAATTTTTAATTTATTTTATTTCAATTCATTTTAAAATCATTTTTTTTTCTAATTTATTTTGTTTATAAAATATTTTATTATTATTATTATTATTATATAAATAAAAAAAAAATTATTAACATAATGATTATAATAATTAATTAATTGTTGATTAAATATATATATTATTTTTTTAATCCTAAAATTATACACACAAAATATTATATAATTAAGTAATAAATAAATAAAAATATAGTAAATAAATAAAATAATAAATAATTAGATAAATTGGTAATAAATAAAGAGATGGATCACTCACATACATAAATAAAATAAAATAAAATTTACATAATTTTTTTCCATTTTATTTATCTTAAATCCTTTAATTTTGAATTTTCCACTCCATAAAGCTCAAGCTTAATGGACTCATCTACTATTGCAAAAATAAATATCCGGGTGAATTTTTTTTTTATTATATCCTAAATCCTTTAATCCCTTTAATCTTTAGCACTCCACTCCTCCATAGAGCTCAAGCTTAATGGATTCATCTACTATTGCAAAAATAAATATTCCGTGGGCTGAAGTGAATTTTTTTTTAATATAAATGAGGTGTCTCATGTCCCCTACCATGATATACCAACCAAAAATGGGGTGGGGTGTTTTGGTCATGTCCCTTACCATGGTATATCCATTTATATTTTGTATCAAAATAAAACGTGTTAATTAAAGCATATGGTAATGAAATGGAAATTTAAGCTTTTGTGGTGTTTTCTGCTTCCTAGTTTATTTTTTTTAGTGATGACTTTATTATATTTAAAAAAATGGGATGGCTTGTTGTATGTGGTTTTATTATGTTTTTTTAAGGTTGGATTCTATGTTTTCATTCTCTCTTTTAAATTAAAATCCAAGGTTTTCATTAGTTTTAGTAATTTTGTTGAGTGGTTCATAGGTGAATCATTTGGAAAATGTAATGGGTATTGTGTGTGGTTTGTAGAGTGAAGTCTATAGTGGAAATTATTTGGCTTGAATAAGAATATAAAACATAAATGAATAACTATCATTAATACTTTCAGTGATGCATTCTATGTGAATTAATTGATGTTAGAAGAGGAATCCAAAGGTGTGAACACCATGTAACGAAGGTTCAAGGCAGATTGTCAATCTATGCTAAGAAGTGGGAAAGGTGGCAAGAAGAACGACATTATAAAGCAATAGTACAAGCCCAAGTTTTGGATAGGCATGCCATTGAATCTACTCTTCATATCTCTACACTCAGAGAAAAGGGACAAGAGTTTGTACTTTTCATAGATATCCATAAGAGAAGATATGTAGAGTTGGATGATAGAATGGGCTCTTTGCACTCATTGATTTCTAGAATTGTAGAGTATCTTTAACTTCAAGTGAAACCCATGTGGTCCTGCATCCCCCATCAACTATTTTGGAGGGACATCCAACTTTGGTTTATCCTAGGTGAAAGAGGTGGACTCAATGTTGTAATAAACAAAAATGATAGTTCTAAAAACTTTGAAGTTGGAGAAGCTAGCACTGTGGACTTGGATGATGTGGATACATTCCCAATTGATAATGCAATATGATTTCCACATTAACCTTAAAGCATAAAGTGTTGTGGGAAAAACAATTAGAATAATGCATAACATTAATCACTTTTCATAGGATAATTTTTCTCATAAAAGTATATAAATTAGAAAATGCACTTGAGAAATATATAGAATTAGGATAAGGACAACATGTCTAAAGAATTTTAAACTATAGATTTTGAATTAATTTTCAGTATATGTATTATCCAACTATCCAATTCTAAAAACATAATTTAAAAAAATAAATAACTTTGAATTTTTTATTTTTTATTATATAAATTCTTTTTTATATTAAATATTACTAATTATATATAAATAGTATTCTTTTTTACCACATTAATTATCTCATACAACCAATTTAATTTATTAACGTTATAATATTTTAAATAATAAATTTGTATTATATTAACTCCCACACTAACTTCAATTTACATTTAAAAGATACTATAAAAAACTATTTACATACATAAAAGCTTAAATGATAGAATGGATTTTAAAATTTTTAAAAGATAGAATATATTAAAAAGAAAAGAATATATATATATATATATATATATATATATATATATATATATATATATATATACTAAGGTGGTTGATAGGAATGATTATTCTTCTTCTTATTGTTAATCATATTTTTGCTATGTATTATACTAATCATTATAAATTTGGTTTTAAAAAAAGGTTTATTTCTAAGATGCATTTTAAAAAATCCTTTAATAAATGAAACTTATTTTGATAGTAAATATTTTTCATCAAAAAATATTTTAAAATATAAAATATTTTAAAATATAAAATATTTTATAGTTAATATTTTCACTCTATTATTAACTTAACTAACCTTGTATTGTCGATGTAAAAAAATATTTTAAAATACAAAAAAACTTAGTATTAACACTACAAAATATCAAAATTTCTTAAAAATTAAAAATTATATTTCCATCATCGAGAGCAAAGACACTTTGGAGAAATTTCCAAAATGCCTTCTTTTTCCCTCTATAGACTCAATTTTCCCCTTTTTGTTCTTTCTAGAGTAAAATTTTCAAATTTTTGTACATATACGTGGGCCACAGTTAGACATCTCGCATATATGCAAGTTTATCCATTACAACCTGTGTACATTGGGTTGTGTGCTACAAAATTTAAAAATATGTCAGGTTTCCATGCCATGTCATGAGATCCATGATCCTTAACCTTCCATATACTCGAAATGCTCGTAATTGACCCTTCAATTCCATTTGGAGGCTATAAATTGAGTCATATACAATTCTTGAGGGAATTCATCATAGAGAGCAAAGACACTTTGGAGAAATTTCACTTCATATTGAGTTTGCATCCCTTTTTCCTTGAAAGTCTGAACTTCTTGTGTTCATCCCCCAAGCTCTTCCTATATTCATAAGGAGAAACTAAATTAATCCTACTACTTGTGAGCTTTCCTTTGTGGAGGATTGAAGTGGTGAAGGCCCAGCTGGAGGGACTTAGTTACTTGGTTCTGATATATGTCGTTACATAAGTTTATCAACTATGTACTTCTATTGATTAGATTAATAGAAACACTCTTTACTCATGCAATTATATGTCACAAATATTTGTATTACTTTCCATCGGAATTTTTTTAATACATGTTAATGGATTATGCTAGTTTATATGCTAACGTTCTATATAATTTCTATATGCTTGTGTCTCTTGGATGTTAAGGAAAATTTGCAAGAATCAAGATTTTGGTCATGAGCTCAATCGTGGTCTTCTTCGGACGTCCGAACGAGATAGGATTATATCCTTCTCTGGTTAGAATTTATATTTATCTAGAATTGATCCAAAATGGATCTAGGAAGGCCTAAAAATAAAAGTTCTCAGAACCAGAAGAAACTAGCGACGTTGTGTCAGGCTTGTCGTTCTGATTTTGGCCATATAAGTTTTTCCAAAAATGGACATTGTATGCGAAAGTTATTACATTCTAATCGGTTTCCCAAACATGCAAAAATGTCAACTAGTCAAATTCAACAGGTCATACTGCTGACGTCAGAAGGGACACGTGGCAACACAAGGAGGTGACACGTATCACTCATTTTTGGCATTTTCAGGGGCTTATGTGGACTAATCAATAATTCACATGTGGCACTGTATGGATGCGACCCGTGGTTGTACAAAACACTAATGTGTCTCAATGACATGCCAACATGTGAAAGTATGGATGAAATGTGGTTGTACAAATTTTGACGTGGCATGATGAGTCGACAATACGGATGTTGATGTGGCAGGTGACTAGGTAGGTGACTTGGCTGTACGGATGTTGATGTGGAAGGCTCAGGGTAAGACACGTGGTTGTATGACAAGTGACGTGGAAGGTGACTATGAATGTTGATTGTTTTGTATGGGCCAATCCAAAGGTGACATGTGTCCCAATCACAGGTCTCCACATGGCACCCTTGATTTAGCCAATGTTGAATGTGTAAAAAAAATTATTCCACCTTTGGGGGATTCAAACCCATGACCTCTGGTTGAGGAAACCGACTACAACAGAGGTGTTAACCGTAGGGTTGCTATGGTTCTTACCAAACCATATGGTCCGATTTAGATTTAATTTTTGATTGATCATCATTTTGGGCACAGGCCCCGGTCGGTGGGGAGGTTAGCTCGCGACCAAAGCTACGAACTAGGAGCCAAGCCATATTTTTGGGTGCACGAGAGGTTAGCACCAGGGTAGATGGCCACCATAGGACTGATTGTTTAGGGGCTTGATCGGAGGATAGGGGCAACACTTAGCCCTCAGCCATATGGCAGTGCCCATATAACTAGGGGCCCGAGAGAAAGGGGTTGTGCCAAAAAAAAATTCCAATATGGGTTTTTCAACTATATTATATGTTTCTTTTTTTGGATTATTAGCCTAAGGTTTGGAGTTTTTTATGCAAAATTGAAGATCTGGATCCCTTTTTTAGGCCAGAACTTGGGGGGAAGTTGGGAGGAGAACCCCAAATCAAATCCTATATAAATAAGAGATTTTTGAGAGTCCAAGAGGTTCATATTAGCATATTTATGATGAGTTTGTGAAGCTTGAAGCGATTTTTATGCAGGGAATCGATTGAGGAAGTGAACTTTAGAGGCCAATTCCGGGAGCTACGCTCAACCATTTTCAGTGTCATCAGTTGTGTTGGATTCTTAAGGTTGAGTAGAACAAATCCAGACCAGTTTGTAATCCTTTTGATAAATTTTTGATGCACTTTGGAAGAATTGAAGAGAAACAAGAAAGCCTCCCCCACTGAGACAAAGGCCCAAAGATGTAGGCAATCTTGCTGAACTTCATTAACAACCTTGATGTTATGGTTTATTGTTCCTTATTCTTATATTCGGATTTGCATTCTTTATGATGGCTGCAATATTCTCTCATTAAGTTCTTTTTCTCTCCTTAATTCCTAAATGGTAATTGAACACATGCTTAAAACTTAACCAAGTCTTTAAAGATCATTTTCGGATCAAGTGGTATCAGAGCAGGTTGACTGTTGGTTGTTTGAGTTTGCATGATTACCAGAGAAAATCTAATTGATTGTGAAGGAGAGCTTGTATAAGGAGATCCAGAGATTGGATCCAGAAAGAGGACTTCTCAAAGTGAGAATATGGCATCGGAAGAAGGAATGTCGCAGAATGAGATAGAGTTGCAAAATACTTTATTCTCCATGTCTCAGATGGTAAAGGTCTTATATGAGGATTACTTGGAATGAAATAGTCCTTTCCAATGGGAATATTCAAAACAAGACAAAAGTGAAGAAGAGGAGGATCCTCCTAAACCTCCTCCTTCACCTCCTTCATCTCCATCATCTTCTTATTATTCAAGTACAATTGCAACTTCTACCACAACAAAACATTCCCATAAACATAAACATGATATTCCATTACTTAAGGTTGGTGTGAAATTTGAATTGCCCATGTATGATTGTGAAGCCAATGTTGAGAGGCTTGATAATTGGGTCAGACAAATGGAAGTTTATTGCAGTGTGCAACAAATCAAAGATGAGGAAACCCAAATCAAATTGGCATCGCTTTGTCTTACAGGAACAACACTCATATGGTGGCAGAGTAAGTTGCAACATGGTAGATAGAAAGTTAGTAATCTCTTTCCATCATGGAAAGTTTTTTTTTTTCACCTAGAAATCAATTTTATCCTTTGGGTTATAAGGAAAAAAATTTAATCGAATGGAAAAATATTAAACTAACAAAAGGAAAAATGGTGCAAGAAAACACAGATGAATTTCATAAGATGGCATTTATGTTAAATATTCCATTACATACACAAGAAACTCTTATGAAGTATATAGGAGGTTTACCTGCACATATTCATAACATTGTATTTATGTTTGTACCTACTAATCTTGATGAGGTTTATGTTCAAGAAACATACATTGAAGAAGGGAAAACAGGAGTTAGTGTATCAGGGGAGGGGAATCCTCTTCAAGGAAAGAAGAAAAAAGAAAGGGGAATGGAAAGAAATAAAATTCAGTGACAAGGAAGGAAGAGAATCTCTCTTGCAATAATTGCAAGAAAGAAAGGCATGATGATGACCATTGTTGGAAATTGCATCCAAAGAAGAGACCAAAATGGTTCAAAGAGAGGAAAATAGTTGCAACAACAACACGACCAACAGACTTGGGATATCATTCAGGTGATGAGACTAAAATCACAACAGTTGGTTTGCCAGGTAAAATTGGTGGTAGATATGATTCTAGAAGTAAATTGTTTCATATAAGGGTGATAATGAAACATACAAAGATCAACACATTCATAGATAGTGGATCTCAATCAAGCTTGATTTCACAGGAAGTTGTTAAACAATTGGCATTGCCAACTAAGCTACATCATAAAACTTACTCACTTAAATGGATAAGAAACAATCATAAATTGCACATAACAAAGAAATGCACTTTAAAGCTTGCAATTTCATCAAAGTTTGTGGATGAGGTAACGTGTGATGTGGTGCCACTAAATGGTGCAGGAGCATCGTAAGTAGCCAACCAAGCGAGCATGAAGGTAGAAGACAACTGGAAAGCGTAGCACACATTTTACACATTTTTGAAAAATTAAGAAGCGGATATTAATGTAATAGCTAGAAGCGTACTTTCATTTATATATGGATGTTGTAAACAGATTGTGAGCGATTTGCTCTCATCTGTCAATGTAAAAAGAATTTAAGTCTGATTAATGAGAGTAGGTAGCTTTGAATTAATAGATTAGACAGTTTTATAAGCGTAGGAGGGAAAATGGATATAGACACCCTCACTCTTGTATTATTGTATTTTTTTTGTAACATTATCAACATTGAGAGTTGTAGCAAAGAGATATAGAGAAAAACCCATGTACAGAAGCAATTGAGTTAATATATGAAGCTTTGACTCAACTTTCATGGTGTTATGATGCTTACTATTTACATATGTTGAATGGTATGCTTACAGTTGTTTTATTCTCTTTGTTTATGCATTTGTTTCAAGGCTGGGTTAAATGTGTGATTTCATGTTAAGTATATGAAGTCTAAGAGAGAAGGAGAATGAGTTTCAATTGTTTCTCTTCCTGAGAGAGTTCCTGCAAGGAGTGCAGTGAAATGTGCACAAGGTGTACGTTGACAAGGGTTCTGAGTTTTATCTCAGAAAGCTCAGGAGGGGTATTGTTGTTCTCATTCCAGCAGAAGTGTAGGTGAAGCACATAATCCATGCAAGGTGTGCGCAGGTTAGTCGAGGGCTTAGAACTTATCAACTAAGGTTGAAAGGGGAAGGACTGTTGTTTCCGAGTGTACACAAAGTCAAAAGATCAAATACCCTAGAGTATTTGAAAGTTTTCCACAAGGAGTGGGAGAAGGAACCCTTTTGGAGGCTTGAGTTTGCAAGTGAAAGTGCAGGAGGGATAACACCTTTGAAAAATTCAAAGGAGGACAGAGATCGAAATACTTCAAAGGAAGATAGGAAGCGAAATCATCGCGTAGAAGTTAAGTTCCAGAGAAAGAACGTTGAGCCAATTTGGGCCAGAGATTCAGAGGAAGGAATCAAACTGTCAGAATTCTCCATGGAGAACTCATGAAGTTGTGGGGACCGTAGGATCCAATAAAGCAGTAGGGTGGTTAGGAGTTGGACGAACCCACCACTCTAGTGTCAAGAATCAACAAAGACCGTCAATCGTGGTCAGTTTGGGTTGTTGGATCATTCTTTCGAACTCGGGGTCGTGAGTTCAGAGAGCAGACCAAATCCTTTGGTTGCATGAACTTCTAAGTAGCAAGAAGTAGGGACAACCGTTGGATCATAACCTCTTCGCTATATCGCGTATCGGGGTTTTAGAGGTTGGGAGGAATCCGTTTTGACTGCAGAAGTTGTGAAGGACCAAGGGCCAAAGTCTTGGATGAACACATGGCGTGTCCATCAAGTGGGGACCGCGTGGTTGACAGGTGGACACTCTTCGCCTGGGAGGGAATCAACACCCTGTTGACTTCTCATGCTTCGGGTTCTCGTAATAAAGGAGCACAAAGGCTCAACAAACCAACTCGCGAAGTTGCGAGCAACGAGAAGTACTGAAGGAGTCTCATAAAAGAAGGGCCTGGAGGTTCAACCCTTCAGCTCACGAACTCGTGAGTTGTGAGTGAGGTTAGTTCTTAGCTCTATTCAACAGTTACGCATTGAGGGCGCTAACAAGGATGAGCCATATCCCATCGCATGGAAGGTATCAACGTTTGGTGAAGAAAAGTCAAGGGTCTTCGACCTATGAACACGCAAGCTGTGAAATGCGTTTGCACAAGGACAAGGTCATGGTTGTATGGAAGTGTAAGGCTCGCACCTGGATTTAAGGTGGATAGGGAGGGTTTTTCAGGAAGGACCTGTGGATACAATTGTTGGAAGGTTTACAGTTGGGAGTAATCTTGTCATTGATGGAAAGAACATCGATGGCAAAGATCAGAGATGACAAAGAACAACGATGGCAAGAACAGGGAAATCACGAAGTGATGAAATTACAAGGTGGATGAAATCGCGAAGGTGGACAAAATCATGAAGCAACGAAATCGTGAAATGGTGAAATCGCAAGAATATCTGGGCCGTAGGATCTGGGGTATCTACGAAGGCTCAATAGTTGTTAGATATGGTGAAGCTGCAAGGTGGATAAGTCCAAGAGTCATCCAACTCCCCAAAACTGTGAAGGAATCCTGGCCATCCATCTTCAGGAAGGACATGTGGCGAAAGATCATCATGTCGCTGACTAGAAAGTCAAAGGAACAAGGTTCCCTAACCTCTTGAATTCACGATATGCGAAATCGCAAAACTTTCTTAGCCGTTAGTTAGAGGTTTGTTTTGGACCATTGATCTGAGCTCCATCTCGGAGCTTCACCTATCACGACTTGGAGAGGTAAGAAACATAACCATCGAAATCGCAATTTAATCCCAGCCATCAGATCAAGGTGTGCTCTGGACCGTTGATCTGAGCTCCATCTCAGAGCTTCCCCTATCGTGACTTGGAGAGGTAAGAAACATAACCATCGAAATCGCGATATGCGAAATCGCGATTTAATCCCAACTGTCAGATCAAGGTGTGGTCTAGACCATTGATCTAAGCTTCATTTCAGAGTTTCGCCTATTGCGACTTGGAGTGACAAGAACCTCTATCGAAGGAATCGTGAGATGTGAATTCACGATGAGATCTGGACTGTAGATTCATCGAGATCGTGGACCGTTGATCTAAGCTTCATTTCAGAGTTTCACTTATCATGACTTGGAGTCAACGGAGCATGGTGTGGAAACTCATGAGATGCGAGATCGTGATAAGATCTGGACCATCAGATATATGGAGATTTCAACCATCGATCAAACGCAATGAAGTTTATAAACTTGTGAAATATGAAACGCCTTTTTTTTTGGCACAGCCTATGGTCACCGTTGGTGGTCACGAGAGGGGAAGGAGTCAGTTCAGAGAAGCTCCATTTCAGGGTTTCGGGGATCTCGACCTAGAGAGTCAATATGCCTCATATCTAGATTCACAAAATGTGAAATCACGAAGCGTTTTATGCATAAGCGCATGGTCTCAGTCGATGGTCACACCATCGAAGAGCTGAAGAGAAGAGTATGTGTAGACAAGCTTCTTTTCGGCATTTCAGGGATCGCGACTGTTAGGACCACACAATGTACCTTTTTGCCTATACTTTTTGCCACCATTATACTCTTGATCACCTACATTTAGACTCGTACTATCACTTTATCTGATCATCTCAAAGGTATACAACGTCCCTTCTCATTACTATATGTTTAAATTGTTTTGCATGATATTTTACATCACTCTCGTACTTAACTATTGATTAGAAATGCATAAGTGTCCAAAACTGCAGATTAGCATTTGAGGCCTATTGCTGAAACACAGAACCGTCCAAGGTCATCGTTGCTGAAAAAAAGAACTGATGCTGAAACACGGAGATGCTACACAGTCCGAGGTCGCAGATGCTGAAACACGGAGCTGCCGTATAATTCGAGGATGCAGATGCTGAAACACGGAGCTGTTACACAATTCAGAGTTGTAGATGCTGAAACACAGAGGAAACTGCCAGAACCGACAATGCTGAAACACAAGAAAGCCGCCACAGTCAGCAGCCAATGCAGTTAGAGCACAATTCACATGGCTGAAATAGCCCGCGAATTGCGATGCTGAAACAACATCAGCAACGATGAGAAGAAGCTGTTACACCAGCCGTAACAGCAATACCTCATTCAGTTCCTGTAATAGCATTCGGTTGCGTGAGACCAGGACATCCTATGCTGATTTAGAAGGAAGATCCGATCTAGGATAGGATTCATATATGCATTGTAATGATTGTATCGAAAGGATTTCCTCTTTAAATTAGAGGAAATCACCATTCGAGATATCCAAGTTTTTATGTATTGAAGCAACTCTAGAGAAGCGGGACGTATTCTATTTTTCCAATTTGTAATGTGATATTTCGACAGATGAATATAAGACTGCTTTGAGTATCCTTCTCTAGCTTTTCGTTCAGGGGAATCTTGTGAGAAGGGAGGGCCCACCTTCTTCACAAGATT
>ML783712.1:374287-394461 GCA_009831015.1 Picea engelmannii
TCATTGGCTCCAAATGGATCTTTAAGAATAAGTTGAATGAGCAAGGACAAGTTATCAGGAACAAAGCAAGGTTAGTCTGTAAAGGCTATGCTCAGATAGAAGGACTGGATTTTGGTGAAACATTTGCGCCTGTAGCAAGATTATAAGCTATCAGAATGTTTCTTGCCTGTGCTTGTCATAAAAGGTTTAAAGTCTACCAAATGGATGTCAAGTCAGCCTTTCTAAATGGATATTTAAGTGAATAAGTCTATATGGAACAACCAGAGGGTTTCAAACTCTCTGATAACCCTAACTTAGTATGCAAGCTGAAGAAAGATTTATATGGTTTAAAACAGGCCCCTCAAGCCTGGTATCACAGACTGGATACGTATCTCAAAGACAAAGGGTTCAAGAGAGGAACAACTGACAACAATCTATATATTAAAATAGAGGATAATAATTTGTTCATCGTACTGGTCTATGTAGATGACATCATCTTTGGATGTAATAAGGATTCATTAGTACAATGGTTTTCTTCTGCCATGGAGTCTGAATTTGAAATGTCTATGATAGGAGAACTATCATTTTTTCTTGGTTTGCAAATTACTCAGAGGACCGAAGGGATGTTCATTTCTCAAGAAAAATATCTAAGAGAAATGTTGAAAAGGTTTCAAATGGAAGATTCTAAACCTGTGGGTACACCTATGGTAACTGGATGTAAATTAAGCAAGGATGATGATTCACCTGATGTTGATCAAATATCATATCGATCAATGATAGGAAGCCTATTGTACATCACAACATATCACCCAGACATAATGCATGCTGTAGGAATGGTAGGAAGATATCAAGCTGCACCTAGACAGAGTCATTTGCAAGTTGTCAAAAGGATATTCAGGTATTTGAAAGAAACAATGAATTATGGTCTGTGGTATCCCAGAAATCAAAATCTTCAGCTGACTTCTTATTCAGATGCAGATTGGGCAAACTGTGTTGATGAGAGAAAAAGCACCAGTGGAGGAGCATTCTTCCTGGGTGACTCCTTAGTAGCATGGCTTAGTAAAAGTCAAGGTTCCATTTTTTTATCAACCACAGAGGCAGAGTACATTCGTGCTACTACCTGTTGCACTCAGGTATTATGGATGATTCAGAGACTTGGAGATTTGGAGGTAAAATACACTGCACCAATCCCAATTCATTGTGATAACACTAGTGCCATCAGTGTGTCTAAAAATCATGTATTCCACTCCAAGACCAAGCATATTCCCATAAAATATCATTTTCTGAAAGAGCATGTCACAAATCAGATTGTTCAGGTCAATTACATTCCCACTATAGAACAAATTTCATACATCTTTACTAAACCTCTAGCAAAGACACCATTTGAATATCTCAGACAGAAGCTAGGTGTCATCCCGTCTCACATCTAAGAGAGTCCATCCTGTTAGGGGGAGTCCTCTATTGGTTTCATATCTGATACCTCCTAAAATTAATGCAACAGCTTAGGGGGAGCGTGTTTTCTTTGGCATTGATGTCAAAGGGGGAGAAAAGAACAGGGCTGCCTTTGTTGCCATTAATGCCAAAGGGGGAGATTCTTGGAAGGTTTACAATTGGGAGTAAGCTTGTCATTGATGGAAAAAACAACAATGGCAAAGATCAGCGATGAAAAAGAACAGTGATGGCAAGAACAGCGAAATCATGAAGTGACGAAATCGTTAAGGTGGACAAAATCATGAAGCAGCGAAATCACGAAGTGGCGAAATCACGAGAAGATCTAGGCCGTAGGATCTGGGTTATCTACGAAGGATCAATAGTTGTTAGATATGGTGAAGCTACAAGGAATATATGTCCAAGAGTCATCCAACTCCCCAAAACTGTGAAGGAATCCTGGCCGTCCATCTTCAAGCAGGACATGTGGCGAAAGATCATCATGTTGCTGACTGGAAAGTCAAAGTAATGGGGTTCCCTAACCTCTTGAATTCACGATATGTGAAATCGTGAAACTTTCTTAGCTGATAGTTCAAGATTTTTTCTAGACTGTTGATCTGAGCTCCATCTCGTTGCTTCACCTATCGCGACTTGGAGAGGTAAGAAACATAACCATCGAAATCATGATTTAATCCCAGGCGTCAGATCAAGGTGTGTTCTAGACCATTGATCTAATCTCCATATCTGAGCTTCGCCTATCGTGACTTGGAGACGTTAGAAACATAACCATTGAAATCAAAATATGCGAAATCGCGATTTAATCCCAACCGTCAGATCAAGGTGTGGTCTGGACTGTTAATCTAAGCTTCATTTCAGAGTTTCTCCTATCATGACTTGGAGTGACAAGAACCTCTATCGAAGGAATCGCGAGATGCGAATTCACGATGAGATGTGGACCATAGATTCATTGAGATCGTGGACCATTGATCTAAGCTTCATTTCAGAGTTTTTCTTATCGCGACTTGGAGTCAACGAAGCATGGTGTGGAAACTCGCGAGATGCGAGATCGTGATAAGATCTGGACCGTTGGATGTATGGAGATTTCAACCATCGATCAGACGTGATGAAGTTTATAAACTTGCAAAATATGAAGTGCCTTTTTTTTTTGGCACAGCCTATGGTCACCGCCGGTGGTCATGAGAGGGGAAGGAGTTAGTTTAGATAAGCTCCATTTCGTGGTTTCGGGGATCACAACTTAGAGAGTTAATATGCCTCATCTCCAGATTCACGAAATGCAAAATCGTGAAAGTGATTTATGCATAAGCGCGTGGTCTCAGTCGGTGGTCACACCATCAAAGAGATGAAGAGAAGAGTACATGCAAACAAGCTTTTTTTCATCATTTTGGGGATTGCGACTTGGAGAGTCGAGATGCCTCATCTCTAGATTCACGAAATGAAAAATAGTGAAAGCACTTTATGCATAAACACTTGGTCATAGCCATGGTCATATAAAGGAAAGAGCTAGTGCAGAAAATCTTTGTTTCAGAGTTTTGGAAATCGTGACATGGAGACTCAATATGTCTCATCGCAGAATCTCTGAATTGTGAAAGTGCAAAACGGGTAAATAAAACAAGAACCCATTAGAGTTAATCCAACGATGGAGGTGAACCTAAGCATAATCGGAGGGCTATTGTTGCACGTCACAGTGTAACTTCCAGAAACCACTGATGCTTTCTTCCAGAGGACTCGAAGACACTTCGGGGTGATTGACAGAGGAGATGAAGAGACTCTGGGAATCTTCAAGAGGGATGAAGATTCTTGCAGAGGCGATTGACAGCTAGATGAGCATTGAATCTTGTAACTGGAATAGAGAAGGTGAGATCGACTTCCACAGAGAAGATGAAGAGTCTCAACTGCCAGAGAGGCTGAGGAATCTCAGCATAACATACAGTGATGCTGAACGAGTGGAAAAATGGCCAGAGAAGCTGAAGAGTCATGATGATGATCAAACATAGCACTCAAGTTGTGGAGGATATCGGTGCGGTGTGAGTATGCAGAGGTATTGTGTGCATTGCATGCACAAGGTGCACAAAAGCTATAAATACACAGTACAGAGAAGAGATGGGGCTATTGTTGTTGCTGGAATTGCTGTGGATGTTGTTGTTGAAGGTGATTCATGCATGAAGAAGTATCAGAGTGCAACAGCTGAAAAGAACAGAAGAAACACTGTGCAGCGAATGGACATGGCACACAGAGCATAAAAAGCAGAAGAACAGAATGGGCAGCGGATGCATGATGGAAGATAGTGAGGAAGTCTGAGTAGCCAAATCTTGCAGAACAGAGATGAGACTGGTAAGTTGTTATTGAACACTATATCACTGTAATACGTTTCAGTATTTCATATTCATAATCAAGGGTGGTTGGGAGGTGCTAGGGAGGACTGGTGTCCTCAGAGGTTCAAGTGGGGGCTTCAACACAGGGAGTTGATGATTCCTTCTAGTTGGTGCTAGAGAAACCAGGGAGTTGGTGCTTCCTTCTAGTTGGAGCTAGAGAAACCAGGGATTTGGTGTTTCCTTCTAGTGGGTGCTAGAGAAAAATAGAGTTAGTTCTCTCAGCAAGTTGCAACTTGCAAAATAGAGGTTGTAGCCTCACAATGAGTTGGTGCTCAAATGTATGATAATGTAAAGAATGTAAATAATACTTATCATATAACAAAGAAGAGGTTTTTACCCTGAATGGGTTTCCTTGGGAAATTTTTGTCTCTGTGTTTCTCATATATGTGACTGATGTTGAATGTGCCATTGTTCATTTCCCTGCATTATTGTGATCATCATTGAGTGCCTTGTAAATATTTTAAAAGAAGAATAATTTTTTAAGCACAGTACAATTGATTCACCCCCCCTCTCAGTTGTACAACAACACTTTTGTGTGTGTGAGAATTTCCCGTAGGGAATTTGAAGATTCAATCCGACTCAGAGGAGAATTAGAACGATCCTGTGCGCTGCTCAACCTGAGGGTTGGGGATCGGCACCACTAAATGAATGTGGAATGGTCTTAGGCAACCCTTATTTGTATGATCGAAAAGTAATACTCTGCAGGGAACATAATCAATATCATTTAACTAAAGAAGACAATGAATAAGTTGTACATGCTCACCACTTAAAAGCAAATCAATCTCTTCAAACAATGGAACAATTAAGGAAGGTAGATTATGCAAGAAACACACCTATAATTGTGCCAAGTAAACCATTTGATCTAAAACATGAACATGAGATGGTTGTAGAATGGAAATTCAATTATACTTTTCTTCAAGATAAGGTAATGTCGTGCAAGCAGATCAAACATATTAGTTCATTTGCAGTCATATTTTTTATGTTATCGTTGCTAATGTTTTCAACATGGATGGTAGTGACTTCAATGAGATGTGAACAAGTTCAAGTGGCTAAAAATATTCTCTCAGTTGCCATGGTTGTTTTGCAATTGATTATGATGAGACAGGTGCACATGACATAGTTTAAAGACAAAGGACAAGTGGGGTGGCTTATCGCACACTTCATGACTAGTTAATACCCTTTTGGAGGACCAAAAGGTCTTAGTGGGGAGGCATGATACAAAATGGATCCAGGAAGGCCTAAAAATAAATGTTCTCGAAATCAGATGAAACTAGTTCCATTGCATATGGATCATCACACTGATTTTGGCCATATAATGTTTTCCAAAAATGGATACTGTATGCGAAAGTTATTGTGTTCTGATCGATTTCCCAAACAGGAAAAAATGTGAACTGGTCAAAGTCGATAGGTCATACTGCAGAGGTCAGCATTACGACAGGTGATGTTAGCATGAAGTCAATGGGGACACGTGGCATCATAAGGATATGACATGTCCCACTCATTTTTGGAATTTTTCAAGGGATTTTGTGGATCAATAAAAAATTGACACATGGCACTGTACAGATGCGACACATGGCTATACAGAACCTTGATGTGGCCAAGTGACAAGATGACACATGGAAGTATGGATGGCAGGTGGTTGTACAGATGTTGATGTGGCTGTATGACTCGATAGTACAGATGTTGACGTGGAAGTTGACTAGGCAGGTGAATTGGTTGTATGGATGTTGATGTCGCAGGCTCAGGGTACGACACGTGGTTGTACAACAGTGATGTGGCAAGTGAATTTTCATGTTGACTCAATTTTATGGGCCAATCCATAGGTGAAACATAACCCAATCATAGGGCACCACGTGGCACCCCGAATTTATCCAATGTTGACTATGTAAAAAAAAATTCTCCTCCTTCGAGGGATTCGAACCCCTGACCTCCGGGTGAGGCAACAGACTACAACAAAGGCAATAACTGTATGGGATACTATGGTTCTTAACAAACCATAGGGACTAATTTAGATTTAAATTGTGATTGGTCACAGTTTTGGGGATAGGCCCTGGCCAGTGAGGGAATTAGTCCACGACCAAAGCTACGGACTAGGATCCAAGCTAGAGTTTTCGGCACGCGAGAGGTTAGCACCAGGGCACATGGCCACCATACGAGGAGATGTTTAGGGGCTTGACCAGAGGACTAGGGTCGGTGCCTAAACCTCAGCCATATGGCAGTGCCCATATAATCGGGGGCTCGCAAGAATAGTGCTAGGCCCAAATTTTTTCCAATATGGGTTTTTCAACTATATTATATGGTTTTTTTTGGATTATTAGCCTGATTTTTGTATATTTTTTCCCAAAATTGAGGATTTGGAGCCCTTTTTTAGGCCATTTCTTTGGGGGAATTTGGGAAGAAAACCGCAACTCAAATATTATATAAATCAGAGGTTTTTGACAATCTAGTGGGTTCATATTAGAATAATGATGATGAGTTTGTGAAGCTTGAATCCATTTTTATGTAGGGAAGATATTGAGGAAGAGAACGTTGGAGGCCAATTCTGGGAGCTACGCTCAACCGTTTTCAGTGTCGTCAATTGCATTTTATTCTTGAGGTCAAGAAGGACACAACCAGACTAGTTTGTAATCCTTTTGATACATTTTTGGTGTACTTTTGAAGAATTGAAGAGAAATAAGAAAACCTCCCCGACTGAGACAAAGGCCTGGAGACATAAGCAATATTGTCGAACTTCATTAACAACCTTGGTATTATTGTTTGTTGTTATTTATGGTTATATTTCAATCTTCATTCTTTATTATGATTGCAATATTCTCTCATTGAGTTCTTTTTCTCTCTTTAATTCCTAAATTGTAATTGAACACATGCTTAAAACTTAACCAAGTCCTTAAAGATCACTTTCAGATCAATAATACTTGAGTTTAGAGTTGATTTATGGGTTTCATCACCTCTATTGTGGTTTACCCCTTTCTCCAGAGATTTTCCTTGCAACATAATTGGAGACTCCACTGGGCATGATCTCCCTTTTGGGGTATCAAGTGATTTTTCTCTTTTCTTTCTCTCTATATGTTTGTGTCTTTGTGTCTCCTATTGTTTGTCAACGTTTATTTTTCTTTGTATCTAAGTTTCTTCACCTAACCCTTTCCTTTGCTTGTCATTGTTTATTTTGATTTGTATATAAGTTTGTTCACACCTCTTGAGTAAGCAGAAGCCATTAAAATTAACACTGAATAATTGAAAATGATTAAAAATGATTTTATTTTTTAGGGTACATGAACAAGTGTAGGACCTAGGGCCGTGGGATAGGATTTTGTGAGTAAACTTATCCAATGCTATAAAACTCAACATATGTGTCTGACCAGGGACTGGTGAAACCCCTTGTGTAATTGGTTTCCTTAGGAGGCTCTGCTGGCACCGAGGTTAAGCATGGGGTCACATGAATTTGGTTGTAGAGATATCCCTCTAATACCTTCCTAGATTCAAATATATTTCTAGGGTTCTATTCATATCTAAGGGTTTCGCTAGTGTATTTACCTCCTTGAGAGGTGATACTTTTGAGATTTCAATATTTTATACCTTTCCCATACCGTGCATCGAACCTACTACTATTCTCCTCAGAATTGGTTATACTGTGGTGACCTTAGTTGCTTGACCTAGGTATCCACATAGGTTTCTTGAAGGGGTTATTCTGTAGGTACCTTGAGTCAGTTAGGTATCGAAAAATGCACAAAATTTATGGAGGATTTTTTCTCTGGAGGAATCTGACCGACTGCACTGTGAATCCTACGAGGGTCCTTATAAATTATTATGTTACCTCCACTCTATTGTTTAGGAGTCTCATCCCCTCTTGGGAGAGGCATACCTTCTTTATCTTGGGAGGTCCCTTCATCCATCATATATTGTTTGTGTACATTGGCCTTTAGATTTATTTAGGAGTTTTCTCTTTGTTAATTAGTTGGCCTTAGGATATTGTATTTTGTAATGAGATCTAAGCCATCATGGAGCAAGACGAGCCTCCCTACTAGTCTCCTCACTTTTTGAATCAACCACCATGGTTTGGTCCTATACCAAAGACACCTTCTAAAAGGTGTAGAATTAATAAACATGCTACATATATCTCCACCACCCACACTTGCGATCATACTACCATGATTACTGAATCTAATATGAATGTATTGGGAATATGTTCGACTCTAGCATCCACTATGATTAGTAGGGTCCCCTTGACTACCTCATAATCATTTGTTTGGATCTCAGAGTCTCCCTCACCTAATGCTACCCAACCTATTGTCTCTTCTGAACCCATCAGAATAACTCCTTTTTTATTCATGAGCGGTATTTCGAATTATAGTACTCAGTCAATGCCTTGGGCCTCTAATCCTTTCTCTTTTGGTGTGACAAACATGACTTTGCACTTTTCATCCTTTGTTTCAACATCTAATGTGAATCCTAGTTTTGGGTCTGGGGGCACAACACCTCCTTATACTCCTTTCATGTTTGGTGGGGCTCATATCCCCCAACCAAATCCCATAGTGGGAATTTGGAATCCTCCTTCATTCGAACCCAATCCTAGCTACAATTTTCCAGCATGTAGTGCTCAAATGAGCAGTCCTTCTACTTATTATATCTCGTCTATCATTCCTTCTTCCACAATATTGATTCCTACAAAAACTTATCTCATGGAAAAGCTCCCTCTAACCTCTATTTTTTCATCAGGTGGGAGTAAATTGTATGGTATGGGAAACCACCCACATGGACTTCCTTCATCTAGGAGAAATACATATCCTCATATGAGTAACCCTTATCATGCCACTTTCTCCTTGTAAGAAGCTTCCTCAGTGAAAATTCCTTTACAACCTTTTATGAATCAATTCGGAGGAGGATATTGTCCTACCAGATAGGGCCATGGTGTATACTAGAGCCGTGGTTGGCCTGCAATCTCTCAAAACTAATATTTCTTCCGAGCTTTTTCTCAGACATCATAACCCCGAATCCCTTTTCTAGCCACGTTGAATCTTCCAGAATTGTAAAAAATGATGAACGAACCAATGTGTAATTATCTCTCATGCCCCCCATCCCTACCAATCTTCCCTCTAGCATTCCAAAGTTTGAGGGAAAGACTGGTGAGGACCTATGTGATCATGTGACTACTTTTCACCTATGGTTCTCATCTAACTCCCTTAATGACAATTATTTTTGTTTGAGACTATTTCAATGCACCCTTATGGGGGTTTCCATGAAGTGTACATAAAGCTACCTGGGGGAACTTATGGAACTTTCAATGAGTTATTCTTGGTTTTTCTCAACCACTTCCAATTTTTAGTTCTTGACGATGTCAGCATAGAAATTTTATCATATTTTCATCAAGATAAGTCCACCCACATATCTGATCATATTCAAGAGTGGCATAGATGGAATAGGTTGATTAACTATTACATTCCTCCAAATTTTATGTTGGAATGGTTCCTCAAGTCCTTATTTCCTTACATTTCATAGGATGTTTCTACATATGGAGTGACATTTGAGGAAGAGGCCATCTTCAAATCCCAATAGCTGGACCTCATATATGCTCAGTCTAGTATTCTCTATGAAATTATCTCTAACGCACCATACTCGAATTATGATCCTAAGAAAAATCCTAGGCCTCATGATGACAGAATCATAAGTTTTGCAAGTGCCAAGACTACAAACCAATTGAAAAAACAACTGAAATATTTATCTCTTAACATGTCTACAGTAGGACAATTTGAAGCTTTGTCCTCAACCACCCATTTGGCGGATGTGCATTATGTACAATCAACTAACCCAAATGGTGACCAACAACCCATAGGGAAGAAGAAGAAAGGTCTTGGTAATAATCATAAGGGTGGGAATAATAATAAAGGAAAGGATGACAACAATAATGATAAATCTAATAATAATGCTGGTGAGGGAAAGAAATAAAAAAGGAAGGTTAGGTTTCCTTGTAAACTTTTTAAGGATCATCACCTTACCCACTTGTGCCCCAAAATTAAGGAATCCTCGAGGCTCATAGCAAAAAAACCTTCTTTGTTGACTAACCATTTTTCACATAACCAAAATATGACCTTGGAAGCATCCAACACCAAAAATGCGTCGAGTGGAAGCCAAAATACCTAGGCACATGATGGTGGTAATCAATGTTTCAATATGGTCCAATAGAAGTTTAGTGGAGCCACTAGGAATCATGATTACGGTTCTTCACAACATGTTGTCAGTCAATATTTTCCTCCAATGAAAACACCTTTGCAGATTGATAAGCCAGAACCTCTATCTTGTATTCTGAAAGGATTCCTTAAGCGCTCTTCCCATAATTGTAATGCCAGAGCCACCCAAAATTACTTGATTTTTGAGTATTTTGGCCAAACGTCCTACACGATGTCAACTTTGGAAGTGCTCCAGATGTGTCCTACAAATAGGAATTCATTGTTATATGATTTAGGAGCTCTATACCTGAGTCGCTCAAAGGTTATCAAGTTCGATGTTCCATATGTCAAGCCTCACTTTCCTTACCATGTGGCCTTTAAAATCCATGTGGAGGGTATGAATATCACCATCAATCGTACTGTCATTGATGAAGGCACTTCGACATCTATAATGTCTCTATCTTGTTGGAAAGTCATTATCTCTCTGCCACTTTCCCAATCCATGACCATGTTAATTACATTCGATGGACATTATTTCAGACCCCATGGTATCCTTCCCTCTTTTTCAATCTAGTTAGGAGAAAATACTATCGAGGTCGAGGTCAAGGTGGTTGATGCGCCTCTTGACTACAATATTTTTTGGGGGTGTAAATAGACTTACGCTATGACATTCATTGTGTTGTCCGTTTTTATTCTTTCCTCATGAAGGGAACATTGTGAAAATTGACAAATTGTCCTTTGCGCATCTTAGTCCTTTTTCATCAGTGGGACCTTCAATCCACATTATCCATTATTATCAGTAGGAAACTAAAAATGTTGGTGTCATAATGTATTCCTCCATGTTGGGAACTTTTAATTCGTCGACGATGATATCATACATTAATTCCATCTATAATGAGTCTTCATCGTCATTGAGATTCATTCCTTTTTGTAGGTCATATCTTACTGACCCATGAACCCTACCTTTTCCATATGTGTCATATTAATTTCATTCACACATTAGGATGGAAATGTCACTTCTTACAGTAGAAATTGTGTATTAATCTATACAAGAAGCTAATCCAGACCAGGATCCTCCCTCCTCATAGACGGAAGAGGTGGATCTTGTCTTAGAGCCCATATGGGATGCTCACTCATCTAGTTCACATGACTCCCTCGATGATAATTTACCCTTGGATGAATCCATATTAGAGGACATGTCTAGTCTTGATAGGACTTAGGACAATCTTCATCATAGATCTTATTTTCTCCTGGAGTTTAAATGGATTGAATAGGATGAGTTTAGGTCCCCCTTGAGTGACATGGTTGGTCATGTTGTGGTTCTTTTAGATACACATGGTATATATGATGAAGGAAACATCATGAACATTAGTCCTATCATCATGATCAACATCTCTCGAACCCCTTCTAAGATCGAAAATGTATATATCGATGTAGATTGTTTTCCTGAATAAATTCAAACCTACATCGATCTCTTCAAGGAATTATGAGATGTATTTACTTGGTCATATGAAGAGATTCCATGGATTGACCCAAATATTGTCAAACATGAAATTAAAGCTTATTTGAATGATAAAACTACTTGACAATGACTTAGATATGTAAATCCTAGGAAGGCCCCCGTTATTAAGGCAGACATAGAGAAGCTTCCCAACACTGGCTTCATTTACCTGGTTCACTTGACTGACTGGGTATCCAACCTTGTTCCCATAGATAATAAGCAAGGAACCATTAGTGTAAATATGGATTTTAGGGACCTAAATAAATCATGTACTAAATATAACTTCCCCACTCCCTTTATTGGTCATATTATTGATGAGTGTGCGAGAAGTGAAGTATTTTATTTTATGGATGAATTTTCAGGTTATAATCAAATTCAAATTAAACACAAGGATCAATAGAAGATGACATTTAATTTTCCTTGGGTACCTTTGCATACCAAAAAATTCCTTTCGTTCTTAAAAACGCTGGAGAAACATTTCAACGTTCCAAGAACTTTGTGTTTCACGATCTTACGCATATTTTCGGAGCCTATCTACACGATGTTGTTTCTCACTCTCAAAAGAGGGTTGATCATTCAACTCGCCTTCAACTAGTATTTGAAATATGTTTATATTATCGCATTCGGTTGAACCCTCACAAATGAATATTTTGTGTTAGGTCTGGCCTCCTTCTGGGATTCATATTTTCTAAGCCTGGGATCATGGTGGATCCTATGAAGGTTAAGGCAACAATTTGATTTCGTCCTCCACTCAATATTTGACAACTTCATGGTTTATGGGGAAGGCTAACTTCCAACGTCGTTTCATAGATAACTATGCTAGTATAACTAAGGGTTTCATGTATCACTTGAAAAAGGTCACTCCCTTTATATGGGATGAGTGAGCCCAAAATTCCTTTGATGATCTTAAGAAATCCCTGGTATTCATACCTCTTTTGAAGCCCCGTGACTATAGTATATATTTCCTACTTTATATTGTTGCATCCGAAGGGAAAATTGGTATGGTTCTAGTTCAGGAAGATGATGAGCACATTAGCTATTACATTATCTGAAATATAATTGGTCCTGAACTTAAGTACTCTCACGTAGAGAAGCTAGCCTTAACATTCATGCATGCAATTCAGAGATTACGTCACTACATATTACTCTAAAAGACTACAATGGTTGTTGATATCAATCCATTTCAGTATGTCCTTACAAGGTGTGTCATAGGGAGAAAACACAATAAATGGATTGTGATTCTACATGAATTTGATCTTGATTTTTCCTCAGTGAAATCCAAGAAATCGCTAGTTTTTGCAGAACTGATGTCAGGCTTCCCTAGGCTTGAAGAGGATATTCTTCATGATGATTCATTCAGTGATGAAAACATATTCCTTCAAACATCTTCAAATCCCTTGTATGGAGATATTTTAATCTACCTTCAAACTCTAAAGCTTAACTAACATCTTTCGATAGACGACCAATGATGTACATGCCATGAGACCAAGATCTACCTCATTATCGGTGACACATTATATCATCGAGGGGTGGATGTTATTTTTTTTCATTTTTTGAATCAATAGGATGATGAAGTTGTTCTCAATGACTACCACAATGGGGCATGTGGTCGTCACTTATATGGGCTTGCAACAACCCAAAATATGTTGTGAGCTGGTTATTTTTTCTTGTCAATTTTTAAATATTGTGTTGAAGTAGTCAAGAAGTGTCACCCTTGCCAGGTGGTCTCTTAGAATATGCACGTATACCCTACCCTCTACACCCAATCATTACCATTGGTACCTTCACCATGTGGGGGGTGGATTTCATGGACCGCAACCTAGCCTAGGTTGGGGGCAACCATCATATTATCGTGGTCATGGATTATTTTGGTAAATGGGATGAGTCCATGCCTATTGTCAAATCCAATCATGATACTGCATCATTTTCCATATTCAATCAAATTAAAACACATTTTAGAATCCTGAAGGAGATTTTCACTGATCATGGCAGTCACTTACAGAATTAAATGATGACAGAGTTAGCATCCATACTGAGTTTTAAACACAATCATTTTTCACTGTACTACCCCCATGAAAATGGACAAGTATAGGTCATCAATAAATCTCTAAAGACCATTTTACATAAAACAATCAGACAGAGTAAATATAACTAGCACGTGATGCTTTACCCTGCACTATGGGCATACCAAACCATAGTAAAGACTTCCATCGATTTCTTACCATTTCAATTAGTCCATGGAGTGGAGTCAATCCTTATTATTGAATGTGAAACCCCTTATATTAAGTTTTCATTCGAGCTCCTACCTTACATGACCAATATCGAAGAACATCTCATACACTTAGAGTATCTAGATGAGTAGTGTGGAGATTCCATTGTAGCCATCGAGGAAAATAAACAATGTGTTAAGGTCCAGTATGATAATTGTGTCCATGCTTGGAGGTACATTGAAGGTGACTTGTTTCTTCTCTATGACCAAGCTAAACAACCATTGGGGACATGAAAATTTAATCCCATGTGGCACGGTCCTTACTTCATGGGACATTTCCTTAAAAAAGGATCATACGAGTTAGAATATTATGAAGGGAATGTGTTGGATGAGCCCATAAATGGGATCTACCTTAAAAGGTACTACACTTGAGCCTTCGAGCTCAAGTGTGGCCTTTTTATACTATTGTATGTTAGTGCATATATTGCTCTCTTTATTATTTTGTGTCCTCGACTTTCTTACTGATTTTTCCCTTGGTTGGAAAATGTCAATGGAATATTTGGTGTTGTTAGGATTCACAGACAGTGCCAGTCGTCATACTTAGAGCATGGATTTTCTCCGCTTGGGTTATCTATTCACCTGAGTGACAAATAGTGTCTTTATTAGATGTTTTTCTATATCCATCAATGAATAATGTCGTTGAGTATAGTGTCGTTATATATTTATTGGGAGACACCATTTCACATGGTATTCGATCTTTAAAAGTTCGCCTAGACTCCTAGTTAGTTGTGTGTCAATTAAATGTAAGTTAACGAGTAATAAATCCTACATTACTCTGACATTTCCTTCGAGTATGACTTTTGGAACGATATGTTGATTTTATTACTTACAATCATATACCTAGAATTTCTAATCAAGTATTTGATGCATATGCCTAATTTGTATTTCTTATTCATGGCCATGAACAACTATTAGTTATATATCCACATGGATCTATAGAGTAATCCATATTGGAAACCATGTGTACAGAGTCAATATGAATTTTAATATTCTCACAAGTGACTAGTTCATCCAATTGGGTCCTCACTACTCCATTTGTGGGAATTATAATGTATTTCTCCCACCGCGATTTCTCCTCTAACCTCACACATTATGGGGAATCTGTTATAGATATTTTTTCCAAACTCCATGCATCTTGATTTTATTTCCTTCCCTTTCCCTCTACAGACTTAAGTTTCCCCTTTTTGTTTTTTCTAGAGTAACAAAATCACAGTTTTGTACATATACGTGGACCATATTTAGACAGCTCGTGTATATGCAATTTGATCCATTACAACCCATGTACACCGGATCTTGTTCTCAAAAATAAAAAAAATATGTCGAGTTTCCATGCCATGTCACGAGATCCATGATCCTTGACCTTCCATATACTGGAAACACTCTGACTCGACCCTTCAATTCCATTTGGAGGATATATATATTGAACCATATAAAATACTTGAGGGAATTCATCATTGAGAGAAAATACACTTTGGATAAATTTCACTTTATATTGAGTCTGCATCCATTTGTCCTTGAAAGTATGAACTTCTTGTGTTTAACCCCCAAAATCTTCTTATCTTGAGAAGGAGAAACTCAATTGCTCCTACTACTTGTGGGATTTCTTTTGTGGAGGATAGAAGTGGTGAAGGCCCAACTGGAGGGACTTAGTTTCTTGGTTCCTATATGTGTTGTTACAAAAGTTTTTCACCTATGTACTTATGTTGATTAAATTAATAGAATACTCTTTTATTGTCCAATTATATGTCACAAATATTTGTATTGATTTCCATGGGCGTATTTCTTATACATGTTAATGGATTATGCTAGTTTATATGTCGGTGTTCTATATAATTTATATTTTCTTGTTTGTCTTGGATGTTGGATATAATTTATATAATTTATATTTTAATTTTTTTACGAATAAAATAATCATAAAGAAATATTTGGTGAGTTGAAGAGTTGCAGTAATAAAGGTTGTTGAATCCCATAGGAACATGTTTAAATGATCATCCAATGGAATTATAAACTTACAAAGTAATGTGCAAAACTTTTGTAACGTTTGAAGGTAGAAAAGGATATGGAATTGATTATGTATTACTTTCTTTTAAAGATCTATACAAACATAAAGACTATGTGTCCTAATTTATCTATGAAGACTATGAAATCTATGTGTCCTAATTTATCTTTCCTACAACACAAACTCTAGTGTTTTGCAAAAAGTTATATCTAGACACAAAATGTCCTTGGCTTGTTGGATGGTGCTACAAAACCCTATAACTCCTTGAAACTAAATTATGATGATGAAACTAAAATAATTTGCTTAAAACTCAATTCTACAGAAAAGAAACTAATTAGTAAAGATTAAAGTCAATATTTTCAAAATCAACCTGATCTACAGACCACTAAACAAAACAAAACATTTTATTTCCAACCACAAGTTTATGGTATGTTGTTGAAAGGATAATCACAATAACGTAAATATTCTATCTAAAAAACTAAAAAAAACAACACAGTGAAATACAAATGCAAATGAAAATATAAATGCAAATGCACATTCACCAACAACTTCTTCAAGTGGGAAATTCTTGAAGAGGATCATAAAATTCCTTCTTTAAGAACTTATATTATAACAATATTTATACTATAAGCATATTTATACTAAAGAGGCCTTGGATTCCTCAAAAAGTGATAAGAAACTCCAACCTAAGTACTAACAATCTTACCACTAAAATCACTAACATCATCTTCATCAGTTATAATAGCTTGTTGAGGAATGAAATTCTAGGGTACACGATCCTCCTTCAACACTCGAATAGAAGGTCTCCTCGAGAGTTTTTCTCTCTTCATATTAGTAAAATTATTTTATGTTATATTGTGGAGTGTACAGACATTCCTTATATTCTCAATAGGGAGAATTGTGGAGTTTTCACTTTTGTACCCCCTCTTTCCCTATTTAGATTGTAGGAGCAAGTTAACTCTATGTGTCCTAATATATGCTAATTGCAGTGTTGTCACCCTTCTTAAACTGATGAAAGAATATATCCTATAGAATAGAAGGGATATTTTTACCCACTTGAACTTTCTCTTTGAGGTAACTAGGACAAGTGTTAGTGGTAGCACCAAATGCTGAGGAAAATAATTAAAATAACTTTTCTACATTAGTAGTGATCAAGGCTACTGAAAAAAACAATTCATCATAAACACATCAATGTTCCAAACTCATCAATACGAAGAAAAACTCAAGCATGTTCATACAAAAATTCATAAAATACCACCAAAAATAACCATAGTAAGTAATTAATCAACAAATTGTCAATTTCTACAAAATTGTTTAGTTCAAAAATTACTAAGCTCAATAATGGGAAAAAATCAATATTCTAGAGGATGAATGGCTATGAATGATGAAAAATATCGGCCAATTTAGGGTCCCAATGATAATACTTAAAGGTTGATTAGTTGCAAAACTATAATTTTGATATTGAATATTCTCAATGAAAATGTGAACAAAATACTGGATGTCCTATCATATTTTGCATCTCTCATGTTGCTAAATATTTTTTGTCCAACCAAGGTTGAGGCCCTAGGCACTACATAAATAGAAATTGCAAGAGAATATTTTGCACCTTTCTAATCTAGATCCAAAAAAAAATTGGAGGAAAACTATGACTTGTAAAACTAAAGAAAATGCTATGATTCCCCTGACATACTAGAATTCCTACCTTAAAACTTTTTACAAAAGACGATGTTTTCTATACAAGACATAAATTGTTTTGTTAATCGAATTGCAAATGATAAATCTAAGGACATTGAGGGAAACAAAGACTAAATATTAAAAATTGGACTGCCTATTAATGTCCCTCACATTTACATGATCTTAAATTTAGCAATCAAGCAGGGATTCTCTAAACCTTGGACTCAAAGCATCATTGTGACTATTTTTAAAACTGGGGATAAAAAAAATCCCTCTAATTATAATACATTTATGATTAGCCTCATTTTATCCAATATATATGGGAGTATTTTGGAAAGACGATAAGCATATATGGCTAGAAAGCCACCGAAAAAGAGCTAAATGTAAAGTTGTTTTTGTTACCCCCCATTTATAGGGTAAACTAAGGAGATGATGTCTTGAGGCTTTCAATTTGAATACATGGAGTGTCAAGAGAAATACTAGCAGACAGAGCCCCTCCTCTTACCACACATCACCATTAATCGATAACATAAATTTCCACCACACGAGCTTGGTTCACAGAGGCAAATAAGTATTTTTTCATGGGGTATCAAGTCCGGTCTCATGGTAAGTGTAATTTTAATAATTCAAGAATTTTAACTTGTTTCAAAGGGTCCTTTCTTGATTTTGAAAAATTTTGCTTGGAAATTATGCCTTTTGCCTCATTTCACCTTGGTGGTTGACATGTTTTCCTAGTAAGTGGGTCACCTTCAGGAAAAGGGCTTCTACTAGGGGTTCTCAATGAAGGTTCATCATACCATTCCCATCCATACTTACCACCTTCTACACTTCATCATTTTTGTTTCCTCATCTTTTAGGTTTACAGACTTATTGACCCAAGAAGGGCTTGTACCTCATTTCATGGGAAGAAGGGGCTAAAGGACCCGGGGTTTTGTATCTGGAAAAGGATAAAATCCATACATTACCCTCTATATTCTCACCCTAAGGTCTTGAGAGCAATCAAATGCTTCTCCAAAAATTCAAGGAGTTGTAAAAATAATAACACATAATTAAATAAATGTCCTCCTTGTTGAGGTAATGCACCTTGCAGTGTCTTTTACTTTCCTTTCACATTACACTTTGTGTATTCTTAGCTTCAAGTGGAATTGAAGTGATACTTACTTTCCATTACACATAGAATTCAATGTTTTGGACCATAATAAATTAATGGAAAATAAAGAGCATGGGAAAATGTTGCATTGCAAATGAGGATACAACACACCCTCTACAAACGGACCTATAAATGAGACAATATGAGCCCTTGTATGTCAAGAAGCCTCATTCCCAAAAGTAACACCCCCATCCACCTCATGCTCTTTTACATGACTTACAGAGGGTCCTCTTTGGAAACACACCTTGATTTAGGGACTCACTTACCCAATAGGGAACCATGACAATCTTCCCATACTTAAATTTGGCAAGTTGCATAAGGTCTTTCAGGATTTGTTTATTTTGAAAAGGGGGGATTTGATGTAGATTTTTTCGTGGTTTTTTTATTAAATATGGATTAATTGGAATGATATATGTGACTTGTGAACCTTTTTCTTTACAGGAACTTGCTAGGTGAAATATTTTCCATGGAGGAACTAGGTCACTAGGACCTTCATAGGGGTTAGGAGCCCATAGGATGGATGATGTACTCCCACTCATTGCACACTTGGGAAGATGAAATTTTTCTTTGGAGGATCTTGGACAACATGAGATGATCACATTGAGGCCCCTTGCACCTAAACATTGACATTGGGAGGCCTAGTACGTCATATCCTATCCCTTCATGTCACCTTTATTCATGGGGTTATGATGGGGTTTTTATGGTAATGGTGGTGATGTGATGTGATTTTATGGAAAGAGATGCATGTATTGTCACCCTAGCACATGATGAGGTGACACGTGGCCTTTGGAGGTTTAATGAATTTCACCTATAAGCTCAATGTCTCTCTTGGAGGCCTAATGTCACCCTTTAGAGAATGACATCAACCTTTTGGGGCTTTTAATTTAATGTTGTTTCATTTTTGCAAATTGTAAAGACAAATTAGACGGTCGACCCTCTTTCTATTTTGTTTTTGACTTGTAAAGTGGAAAAAATAGGGTTACATGACCTTGTATAAATAAAGGTCATTTCACTCTCATTTTATCATCATGTGGCTGAGAATCACATACTCTCTTGGATGAAATTTTATCTCTACGTGGGAAATTCTCTCTACATCTCTCGTGGTGTATTGTGGATGATTTTTTACTTTCTATTGTAATGAATTCTAGTGTTATATCTTTATGCTTATTTTATTGGAAATGTGATCGAACATTATTTTTAAGTAAGGGTTTTTGTATGTTATCTCTTGAACTAGGAAAGGAATTTCTTCAATTGTATTGTTTCTTCTTGTTTTTTAAGGTTAATATTATTAAAGTTGTTAAGAACCAAACATCGATATAGCATATAAAAACCTCAGGAAAAGTACGCAACGCCTTGAAAAAGAGATAATTTTAGATAATAAGCCTCTTCGATGGGGCAACCTCCTTTTACCCCACTTAAATGTTCAAGTACAGGATGATTCAAAATGAAAATGTCTCCTTGGTATATATAGGAAACTAGGAGGTATAATTACAAATAATGGCTTAAAGCCGACATAATTAAAATAACATTACTAATCTAAATTACAACTAATGGCCTAAAGCCGACATAAATAAAATAGCATTACTAATCTAATATGCCCCAATTAAGGGGTAACGA
>ML783712.1:419956-430035 GCA_009831015.1 Picea engelmannii
CAAGAGATGCATTCATTGTCTTCTTTCATTCATTCATTAATCAAATCAAAATACTGAAAGCATAAATAACTCAAAAGCATTCAAAACTATCTTAATGCTTGAAGTCTAACTGCTCATTGAGTTCTCATTCAAGAATCCATTCAAAATGATGAGTAAGTCTTGAAAACATTAAGCATGTAACTGAACTATGGAATTCATTTACCTATAGCAAGATAAAACTCATCTACAACAAACAAGATCTAAAACATGTACTTGAAAAATAACACAAGGAAAGAGTGTACTAGTTGGCAATGGGGGCCCTCCACTGCTTCCCTAGTACACTTGGTTAAATTCAGCTACGAAAGGACTCCAATAGCATTCAAATCACCATAAGCATTCAAATGAACAAAAACACAGAGCTGATCTTCAAAAGTGCAAATTCTCAAGTTTCTTCATTCATATCAAGATGAGTTGCTTACTAGTTTAAGCTTAAGAGTATTTATACAAGAGTCTTAAAACCAAAAGTGCTAAAATGTCTCCTAAATATCATAAGTAGATCCACAATATCCTAGGAGGGTCAAATGCCTCCTTTAGATCCTCAATATATGGTCAAAATCCCACGAAATAAAAAACTGTCCAAGATTTAAGGCTGAAACAGGGCAATTTCTGTTGAAGTGGCCCTGTTTGACCAGCGTTAACCAGACATCTAGCAGTCTTAGATTTCGAATATGATAGCTCATTCTCCATCCTTGTACATCTAGGAACACGACCCAATTGTTATATTTCGCCCAGGTGTCCTGCAAGTATACAAACCACGGAGCTTTTACGGGATTTGGTCAAATCCTGTAATTTCTGGTAAATTTCCAATTTTAATGCTAAAATTTAGAAAATTCAATTCTCAAGCTAAAGAATGACAAATATACCTTGCATAGGCTATTTCATGGAAAATGTGGGATGAAATGAAGGTAAAATTGACAAATAAAGAGGCAAAAGTATGGTTTATGGAAGCACAAAAATGGACTCAACAATTATCTCCCTCCCACCTACCTCCATGAGTTGATTTTCATGATTAATTATATATTTATGTATGCTCATGATTATTATGTTCTTGAATTATCTTTGTTGTATTACATAATTAATAACATGGGGAGATACCTTTAGGAGATGATAAATTGGTTTCATTGGTTGTACAATTTCACCTGACATCACTTGGCACCCGACTTGTACAAGCCTTGGGCCCCAGGTAAGTAGGTGGGTCATTTGATTTCTTGCATTGCATTTGAGTGTTCATTTTCTTCCAGGTACATTTGATTTCACATTTTTCTTTACATATTTCTTTTTTTCATTTACGCATAATTGTTGTGGTACATTTGATTTAATCATATTACATATTAGTTAGAAGTTTTTAGAAAAATGAAAAAAAATAAAATTATAATGGATAGTTGGATTTTTGAATTTTTTATTATATGAATAAAGTGGTGAGTGTACCACCCTTCGATATCCCAACATGTTTGTTTCAGTGTGTGTATGCGTAAGGCTTACCAGGAGATGTTGAGGTTTTCATGTACTCTACGACCACCACATGTCCCCGAATAGGAGCCAAATGCTATCCCCCATTTATAGGGGTAACTAAGGAGATGATGTCTTGAGTCCCATAGGTTGAAGACATGGAGTGTCGAGAGTCAGATGAGTGGATAGAGCCCCCCATCTTACCAAAAATCACCATTGATAGACAACAACAACGTCCAATACACTAGATTGGTTCAAAGAGGACAACAAGGCTTGCTTCATGTGGTAACAAGTCCGGTCTCATGGTAAGTGTTATTTTAATAATTGAAGAATTTGAACATGTTGCAAAGGGTCCTTTCTTGATTTTGAAAATGTTTTCTTGGAAATTATGCATTTTTCTTCATTTCACCTTGGTGGTTGACATTTTTTCCTACTAATTGGTTCACCTTGGGGAAAAGGTTTGGTAGTAGGGGGTCTCCTTGAAGGGTTAGTGTACCATTCACATCCATAATTACAACCTTTGACACTTCTTCCTTTTCGATTCCTCATCTTTTGGGTTTTCAAGCTTATTGACCCAAGAAGGTATTGTACCTCATTTCATATGAAGAAGGGACTAAAGGCCCATAGGGGTTGTAGAAGAAAAAATATCAAAGCCATACATTATCATCTAGATTATCGCCATAATGTATTGAGAGAAATGAAATGTTTCTCCACTAATTCAATGACCCGTGGAAAGAAAAACACATAATTAAAGCCATGGCTCTCTATATGAGGGAATGCATTTTACGGTGTCCTTTACTTTCCTTTCACATGACACTCTATGTGTACTTAGCTTCAAGTGGATTTGTTTTTCTCATTACTTTCCATTACATATAACACTCAATGTTTTGGACCATAATCAATTAACATAAAATAAAGAGTTTGGGAAAATGTTGCATTGCAAATGAGGATGAAACACACCCTCTACAAAGGAACCCATAAATGAGACAATATGAGCCCTTGTATGTGAAGAAACCCCATACCAAAAATTCACAGTCCCATCCACCTCATACTCTTTTACATGACTTAGATAGGTTCCTCTTGGGAAACACTCCTTGACTTGGGGATTGACTATAGGGCACCATGAAAACCCTCCAATACTTAAATTTGGAAAGTTCTATAAGGTCTTTGATCATTTGTTTATTTTTAAAAGGGGGGATTTAATGCACATGTTTGGGTGGTTATTTTATGAAATGTGTTTTACTTGGAATGATACATTTGAGTTGTGGACCCTTGGAGGGCATATTTGTTTGTCTTTGCAGGACCTTGCGAGGTGAAATATTTTCCATGGAGGAACTAGGTCACTATGACCTTTATAGGGGCTTAGAACCCACAAGACAAATGATGCAATACCACTCATTGAACACTTAGGAAGATGAATGTTTCCTTTGGAGGAACTTGGATAGCATGAGATGATCCACTACAAGGAAAATACCCTGTAGCAGAGGTTTTTATAGATGCCCATATAAAAATACCCCAAAATTTAGTTTATAGCAGATGATACTAGCAGAGGTGAGCAGGCGAAGGTTTTAACATATTTTTTACACTGATTCTTTTATAAGTACATGACGTACCAGTGTGTTTTATACAACAAGTGCATCGGTGCCCTCAAAACTAGCGCATCATAGTAGGGTTATTTCACATAAATAAAATATTATCTGGTGCGCTATGGAAATAATGATGCACCGTAATAGTATTGTTTAAAAATATATGGTGCGCAACATAACACTGGAAGCATCGGTGTGCTATTAGTAGACCACATTGTTATATGGTTAAATAAAAAACATTTACGCAGCAATGTAGGATAGTGTCAAAAAATATATTCTGGTGAACTCCATTGTATCATGCGCACCACTTCTCCAATATGGAGCATCGTGTTAGGGTTAATTTCCAAATTTATGCAATGCGCTATGTAAAATCGTCTGCATAGTATCATGCTTAAACAAAAAAAATTGCACCATTGTATTTTTTCAAAAAATGTATGATGGTGCACTATGTAGTAGTAAAAGCACATGTGCACATGCATGCCCAAACACATGCACACCATGCCAGGGATTTAAAAAAAAAATATAGAATCGACGCGCTCAGTAAACATGTATGCCCTTGTACGGTTGGTCATTGGGCACACCAGAACAAGTTTTTATAAAAAACAACTACCGACGGTAAAATAATTTTTACCATTTTCAGGGTTGTAGAGCTCAAAAGGATCGGTGCAAACTTTTCCTATTTGAAGTATCCTATCGTTGGTGCTTTCCTTGATTTCCTTTCTTTCATCTATTGCTCGATGCGTGAATTTCAAAATTTTCCAACTGGTGGGAAAATTTGGTTTTTTTTAGTACGTCACAACCATGCATGCCCGACAACAAAATGTCCAAGTAATGTCCTTATTTCTTCACAACTTAAGTTTTCACTGGATTAAAATTTAAAACTGAGTGAAATTTTAAGTGTAAAAGAAAATACACGGTGCGTTTGGAGTGCTTGGCTCACACCACCTACGATGCAACCTGTGAATTTATAGGTCCCACCATGTACCTTGTTACCTTTCTCGGTGGTGCATTGGTAAACATAAATGCACCAACACGACCATTTAACGAGGCACTTAAGAAAAGTATATAACTGGTAGGGAGGTGCGCCAAAGTACACATAACACACCAGGCCGTTAAAGTACATGGTGCATTGCCATTATTAGATATATTTTTACGCAGTGCATTAGTAAATGTACACACTACGGTATTCATGATTACCAAACACACCACTGAGAAATATAACAATATGTTACAATGCACCCTGTAAATATTTTTGTGGGGCCATATGCGATGTGATAGTAATGAACGAAATGCACTGCAAAAAAAATTGTACTCGAAAATTTGGAAAAGTTTATGTGATGGTGCGTCGTCGTTCATTTCACACACTGATGTGTGTAGTGAATGTATATGCACCACATTTTTGCTAATTTCTAAAAAAAAATTTAGGTGCGTTAAGATTTTAATTTTCTTTTTCATTTAAGAGGTGTGTAGGATAAATGTAATGCATCAATGCATATGTGTTGTAGTGTAGCGCCCCGGTGTGGTATTTTTTTACAATGCACCACATAACATACTAAAACATATTTTGTTTGGTGTGTTACTTTACATTGACGCACCGTGGATGGTTCACACAATATATACACACCTCCTACCGGGTGTGACTATTTTTTGGGTGCATCAGTAATGCAATTAACTTATTTTTTGAAAGAATTTATTTTTTCGTATTTATATATAAATTTACCATTCAACAATTTTTTTTTTATGTTTTATGTATGAGTGAGGCTGATGCATTTCATATGTTAATCATCCATAGAAGTGAGAAGAGATATTAGGAGAAGAAATAAGAGAAAAGGGTGGACCTATACAATGTTGTACGTGGATCAAAGTCGAGGAAGAGGGAGATGGATTTGTACCCTTGCCCTATTATTGCAGCGACTCATGCTCTCTTGAGAAATGTAGGCCTCCTTAAGTATTATGAGGAGGCTATATCCATTAAGGGGCACTATGGTTTGTTGGTGCATCTGATCTATTGATGGGATGTCCATCGTTAGGCTTTCTTTGTGGGTATGGATCAATGGTACCATCCAATTGAGGAGGATATTTAATTTATCACCGGGCTATCTAGGAGAGGGGAGGATTTTCCCTAGTTCCCAAATGTACCAGTAGGTGTTGCAGCTGAGAGTCAGCTCATTTACTCTCATTGATATATTGGGCTTGATATACTATCCTGAACCTATTTTAAGGTGTTTGCTTGAAATTTAAAAATCACCTATTTTGGTGTAAAGGAGGTTAGGTGCCTCTCACTATTATTCATGACCATAGCCCACTTTACCATTGATGGAAAGCACATTAGCTTCCCTCTTGTGTATTATGTTGATTCATTGGTACAAAGGCCATGGTGTATCATATGATCTACCATTTGTTTGCGATAGTTTTGTATAGAGCTAGACAGATGTCGTGCTATGATACATGGGAGGTCGAACTTCCATTTTCCTCAAAGATGTTTTTCTTATTTTTTTAGTGGTTTCGAGATACGAGACTGAATTTTGTCCATCAACCTTTTAGGCCAAGGACTCATGTGTGGATGCACATGTGGGGGGGGATGATTCCTAAGAGGGGCTAGATGAAGTTTTCAGCCAGGATATCCAATGACACACTGGGGATAGTAGGCAATGTGGCAGATCACATGTTCATCATGGTGTCGTGTCCTTACGTGGGTTTGGATTGGAAAGGATGTCTGAACATCCTCTTCACACCAGATGAGATACTATATGATAGAGTTAATATTAGTGTTTTTTTTAAATTAATATAGTTTCATTTTATTGTCTTACTTAATTAGAATAAAATTAATTCCAATATGTCCTTTAACTTGATTTATTAAATTGTTTAATGAATTAACTGTAATTATTATTTTGTAGTATATATTTTATAGATATTGGAACTTTCATTGGGGACGTGACACCTCCTCCAACAGATGATGATAAGGATATGATGCTTGAGGTCATGGTGGGTCAAATTCCTCGGGTGTAGATGCTCGGTGGCATGCATCGCAGGCCTGATACCCGATTCAGGTTAGAGTTGGACGATCAACTCTCTACACTTTTGACTAAGGTGGGAGTATTACCTGTCCTGATGCAAGACATTAGGGAAGATCCTATGCTCTTGGATATTTGGAGGGAGATGTCATGTGATTTGATGCCTCTTATGCATCATATCATCAAATTTTTCAAGCTACTAGAAGCAAGGAGGGCTCATGATGATAAGAACAACTCTTATTCCAATACGACCCATTTGTATAATACCCCATCGATTTATGAGGGTGATCGTGATCATCCTTCTCAACATCCTCCTCCTTCTCATTCAACTCACCCAGATCATGAAGAGGAAGAACATATTCCTCCTCCTCCTCTTTCACCTCACCTAGATGAGCATGTCAGACCTATTCTTCATCCTCTTCTTTCACCTCACCTAGATGAGAAGGAAAGGCCTATTCATAATCCATCATCTTCCACTATAGACCAGGCCTCCACTATTCTTGTAGATATGCATATTATCCCACCGACTGGACTAGATATGTTATAGCAGTTATTTTGCTTCTCCATGATATATATATATATATATATATATAGTGTTTTTTTTCTATTGATCATGTTGATTATGTACTTAATTTATATGTTGATGTTGATGCATATATTGTTAGATATGTTTGTTAAATGTGCTTGATAGATGTGTATGTTAATTGATACGTGTTAGATGTGTGTGATGATTATGTTAGAAAATGCTTGTCTTTTGTTAGATGTGATCACAATGATGATGCCCTGTTAAATCATTAGATATGTGTGCTAGCTAATTAATGACATTTATATGTGCTAGAGGTAAATATAATTAGATGATGTTAGCTGGTGAATATAAATGTGTATTTTAGATGTTGTTTTTGTTTGTTATAAGATGGTTATCATCATAATGTTTTTTTTTTATAAATTACAAAGTTCAATATGGTTGAAACTATAATTGTAAAATTGAAACTATAGTTGCATAGATAGTTCACTATACATATTCATTCTAACTAAAAAAAAATTCAAAACACAAATTACATTTGAATAAAAATTATTTTTCAATGTACTAATTACTCTTTTTTAATAGACTCTTCTACACTAAAAATTGTTATTATAAAAATTTATGATCTCCAATGATAAGCATTCTATTGTCTTTAAAATTTTATGGATGCAAATCTTCCTATTGTTATTTTTGTCATTATTTTGTAAGTTGATTGCTATCAAATTTTAAATTACTTCATTAATTGTGGTTTTACTCAACATTGGGGGCATAGTGTTATAAATATTTTCAAAATCAATGATAAAAGTATGTAAACTAACAACCACTACTTTAGTTAAAAACGAAATTATCACAAAATCATGTTATAAATTTAATTTTTAATTATAAACAACATTTTTTGTTAATCTCACTTTTAAATCTACAAAATAAATGAACATAAACTCATTTTTGGAATAATCATGTTAGCGTATCCTCAAAAATGTTGTACTATTAAACATGGATATCAACCATATCATTACATCTAATTATATCAACATAAAAAGTAGAATTTCATATCCCATTAAAAGTTCAACTAGACATTTAACATTTTTTAGGATTTAACAATTGGAAATAGTTAGAGAAGATGAAACATTTTTAAATATATGCAACAACATATAAATATGTTCAAATAACAATTGTTCCATGCAATCAAAAATAATTTCAAGAGCAAACATATTACAAATCAAACTATTTGTTAACCAACTAAAATTGTTCAAAGATTTGTTATAATTAACTTAACATTTCCTTTGCCATAAGATGAATAAAAAAAAATACAATTATCGAAATAAAGAATATAACAAAAATATTAAAGATGAAATAAAACATGTACATATAAATCTTTGTTTTCATAACCCTCATAATATTTCTTGCTTGGCATGATACTACTATTATTCTCAAAAATATGTTTTGATCTAAGGTTGTGTCTTAATATGAACCATGAATCCCTATCCAACACATCAGGGTAAAAAAATAATTGGTTGCAGTGTTTTGGGAAAACATAAGGATCCTTACCTTCATCTCACATCTGTCTAGAGTTTATACACATGAGCCCACTATCGCGGTCTTCCTTCACATTATTTTGATCAAATGTGTCCCACCACTTGCGCCTAAAAATAACACATTGGATAGAAGAGAAGTCCACCTGAATGATCTCTTATATCTTTCCAACATAACCTAACTATTGGAAAATTCAGTGAACAGAATGCTTGTCATTGATGGCAACAGTGAAGATGACAGGCAAACAGAAGACAAAGTTCAGAGAGCTGAATGATCAAAAGCAGTGAATGATCGTGCACAGACGTCAGAATCCTTTAAGGATTCGAGGAGAATAAGCTCAGGAGGAATACGTCAGATTGGAAGCAGATACCCGTCAGCCACCGAATCTGAAGAAGGTGCACGAAGGTTAAGCCTTAGGAGGAGCGCAGAGAGGGAGAATAGATCTGAGCCGTAGGATCTGAGAAGAAAACCTGACAGCCGTCAGATCTATAAGAGTCGCGCAGGGGTTAAGCCCTAGTGTGCAGAGGAGAAATCCCGGACAAGTCATCAGGATATTGGAGAGAGAATCCTAGCCGTTGATCTGGGCAGGACACACGTCAGTATTCTGGTGAGGCATCGGGATATTGGCCATCGGGAAATCAGAGTTCTTGAGGACAAGTGAATCGAGACATCGAAAGTCTATAAATCGTGGAGGAATAGGGACCGTCCATCTGCAAGGACAGGTGGCAAAGGATCAGGCGCCGTCGGAGTTTTGTTCATCGGAGAATCGGGGATCCCGGTGACAAGTGATTTATGCATTGTGAAATCATGATCAGTGAAACCCCGATGAGTGGGGGCCAGCTGTCAGCATAGCAAAGCAGGAGGACGGAGGCGTAGTGGAGGCTAGCTGTCAGCGTAACTGAGCGTCGGGATTTGGACGATCGGGACTTTGTAATGCCAAAATCTCTTGACATCAAGAACTCTGAAATCGCGAAATGAGATTTTGCGATTTAATCACATCCGTTGAATCCATAATGAATCTGAACCGTAGATCCTAGCCCGGGTCAAAGTTTCGGGGATTGAGACTTTGATATGTCAAGAACACACTGCAACAGAAACTCTGAAATCGTGAAACGCGATATTGCGATTCAATCGCAACCGTTTATTCAAGATCGCACCAGGACCGTTGATCACAGCTCTATACAGAATTTCGGGGATCAGGTTTTGGTATTGACAAGAACATTGAACATCAGACATCTCGAAATCACGATACTTGATTTCCCGATAAGGCATATAGCCTGTGGGCCACCCAGGAGTCAGTGGAGGACAGGTGTAAGGAGTACAGAGGAAGTCGGGAATCGGCATATCATGGGTCCAAGGGGCGTATGCACATTATCATTGTAAACCCCGAAACCTCGACGAGAGGTATGGTGACAGTCGCATGATAGTTGTTCACATGGATCATTGTGTAGCCGGAAGGGGATAAAGCTCGGGAAAGGAGCACATTGGGGATCGGAGAATCGGGGGTTCCGAGTACATGTGCATCTCGACACTGAAAGTGTCGAAACCCGATTTAAAAGGAAAGAATAATAAAGATTATCCAATGGTGCGGATAAGATTTGATTGTGATCGGAGGGTTATCGTTCCTTCTTGAAATTAACTCCTCTGTTATATCCCCAATTATCTGGTTTTCAGGATGATTCTTTCTGATAATTCTGAGAGGAAATTTTGCTTCTTTCTGTTGACTTGTATCAGTTTGAATGTTCACATCTTCATTTGATCCAGACTCTTCTCTTTCTGATCCTTGGACCTATTCATCTCCATCTTCAACTGTATCTTATGTTCTTGGTTCATCACTGCTTATATTTCTGACTGGAATTTCTTCATCAACTTTTACATCTATACAGTCAACTAGTTTATGCAGTCTTTTATTGTAGCATCTGTACCCTTTACTGT
>ML783712.1:432339-458740 GCA_009831015.1 Picea engelmannii
CCTATAAGTTGATCAATGGACAGAGTTTTGAGATCATTTAATTCTTCTATTGCAGAGACTTTTGGATTAAATTTATCAGGCAGGGATCTTAAAATCTTTTGAACTAAGAGTGAGTCATCAAACGTCTCACCTAGACCCTTCATTGAATTTACGAGTTCTTCAACTCTTAAAAAATACTTGCTAATTGTTTCATCTTCATTCATCTTCAGTTGTTCAAATTTCAATCTGTAGGTTTGAAGTTTGGCGCCTTTTACTTTCTCATTTCCTTCATAACTGTTAATAAGTTTATCCCACATTGCTTTTGCAGTATCAAGATGCATCACCTTTACAAACTCAGCTTCAACAAGTCCATTCAAGATAGCATTCATCCCCTTAGAATTAAAACTAAACTCTAACTTATCATCCTTGTTGGCTAGCACAACAGGCTTTGTATATCCAGTCTCTACTACATCCCAAACATCAGCACCCAAGGCCATTAAATATGTTCTCATTCTAATCTTCCAGAAGGAAAAATTTGTTCCATCAAATAGAGGGGNCTTAGAGGCTGAATTCCCTTCATGACTTGTCATGTTTAAGCTTATACATCTACCTTTAAATAAAAGGAACCCACTCTGATACCAATTTAAAGTAGAACGACTGTCGTTAGACCAAAACCCACGGGTGATTAGTAAACTCATCACCGCCAGATTTAATGGATCCACGGGAGGCTGTTAGACCATGTCGCGAGTCCCGAAGGAGGTGATGAACACCAATTCAACACTAACATCCCTCATATTAGGTTTTGATCATGATGGTTAGCATGACTAGATTGGTCGAAATCGAATTCCACTCCATAGTCTTTTGTCATGCATCCATCTTCGGTCTCTATATGCCCATATAGATGGGAACAAATCCACCAATAAAAAGGTGAAAACATCATAGTGTCATGTGTCTAATAAGTCGACCAATAAAATATAAAATATAGATGTTATAGTTCAAAGGTGCATTTAAATGTTAAAAAATGTACACAAAGAGATTATTACCAAGTTTTTGCACCCAATCCCTATTTTTAGTGCATCCTCTTCAGCATGTGGGTAATGACCCAATGCACTATATTTGTCATTGACTTGGTCAACAACCCAACGGTTGGGGCATATCACTAGCATATTTTCTTTTAAATGGTTAGGATAAGGCATGCTTCTACCATTCAACTGCATAAATTGTTTCATGTCATTGTCCCATTTCCTCCTCTTCTATTCATACAATGTGACCCATGACTGTGTTGCCTCAAAATTGTAAAGAATGAATTTATTGATGACATAAATTTCTTAATTCGTTGATGTATATAGATATATATATTCATGAAATCAAACCAAAATATAGTACATATCACATCAAAATATACATTATGAAGTTTAGTGTGAATAGTTGCTTTGTATAAATTCAACAAACAATAAGTCACTTACTCATTATCAAGCTCCTTCTTCTGTTCGTTTGTGTAATATCCCCTACTCTTTTTTCTTCATCCCTTTCATAGCCCCAAATCACCACACCTGGTGTATTGTCAATATGATTGATGTACTCACTGGAATAATATAAATACTTGTATGATATGTACCCTCTTCCATAGACCCCTCTGGTTTTTCCCTTTGTCGAACAAATCCTTTCAATTTCTTCATGTACCTCTATAAGAAGAACATCCAATGATAGGATACCACTCCAACTAATTCAACCTCATATACCAGGTTAATTAGAATATGAACTTGCAAGTCCATGAAACTCGTCGACAGTTCCTTCTCAAACATACACAAAATCTCATCTATCTCTTGACGCCACCATGGAATGCTATCCATATGAATCTCCTTTGATGTGACCGAATGTACAAATGAAGATAATTTAGATATGGAACATTGTAGGTCCTTGGGGAAGTCATGGTTCACACACCCACGCACCAATAGAGGACAATGACACTTCAAAGTAAACACATACAAAATAAATTATGTTTTATCCCATAGCATGAATTTATAAAACAAATAATAAAATCATGTTTTTGACATCGGTACTCTTAGAAGGTTCAAATGGTCATGGGATTTTAACCCCGAAAATGGTGTTCCACAATGAAACTGCATCATAGTGAAGACCCATGTAAATAAGGCACATTCACACCCAATATAGCTTCATTTCCCAAAGAAAGATCAAAATTCTTCAATATCCATGGGAGATCCCCTTCTTTGAAAGACCAAGAGGGACCAACCTCTCCTCTACTTTCTTTTCTTGGCCAGTGTTTCTTTTTACTTTTTGAAGAAATAATATCTCTCCTATCAACCAATGTGTCACTTTATTTTGATGATATGTGCCTCCATAAAGAAAATGTAGCATCCCTCTCTTGCACGCACTGAGCGGACTTATTCTTTGAGAACACTTGCGTGCAAGTGATCTGGGTCATTATACTATTGGTTGTTTTGATTATGATTATGAGACATTGTGGATTTGATGTTATTTTATTTTTGTTTTATTTACATCGACATGTGCTATTGACTAGGTTCTCCTGAGTGTGTAGGAATTTGGACGTTGAATATGTTGAGGCATAAATGAAACTTCGTGGACTCTGTATCGAGTCAGGGAGTGGACTATTAGGGTTTGAATGTTGTTGATGTGACATATGTACATACGATTAGATGTTATGATGTTGATTATTATTGTTGACATGATTCATTGATGGATGCAGGTTAACGATAGCTTGCGGACCAGACTCACATTTGGAGTAGAGGGGTCATGAATGACAACTAGAGACATTGAGGGAGAGGTGTGGTAGCAGCCCTACCACAGCCTACTAGCACTCTCCTCATGGCTCGAAATGTAGGTTAACAATTACCTAGTTCGAGAGACCCGCGATGTCGTGAGGGAAGACTGTGATAGTCGCTCACAATGATTATAAGGGGCATGTAATAAGGCATGGTCCTTATTCCTTATAGGCCCTTATTATCCCACAAGATAACCTAAAGGAGTATTGACTCCAGGGGTTTGAAGTCTACCAAATTTAGTTAAGAGGTGAGTGGCACCCTTAGAGCATGTGGTGCATCTTTAAGGGAACTTCGCACAAAGAAAACAGAAAGAGGTGAGTGGGACCCTTAGAGAACGTAGTGCGTCTTGAAGGGCACATCGTGATTTTGAATGGTAAGTTAATAAACCTAGTGCCTAGAAAACTATGCCTCCTTAGGACCTGGTCGGCCTTAAAATGAATGATATGATAAGTAAAGTTTAATAACTAACTTTTCCCTTAAGAACAGTCGCCAAGACTAGTGAACTAAAAACCTAGGTCTGAGTAAAACCTTAGAACAAAAAAAAAACTAATTAGACATATAACAGGAAGTGGGTAAAGAAAATTCAAGCATTAATAATTAAAGTGGAAATTTTAATAAAGGTTTAATTAATAAAAGGGGTATTGGTTGTTTTTGTCTAAACCTGTTAATTATGAACTTAGTTATAAAAAGGGGAAACTTTAAGAAAAAAGGAAACTTAAAGAAAAGGGGGAAACCTAAGGAAAAGGGGAAACTTAAAGATAAGGGGAAACTTAAAGAAAAAAGGGGAATGTCTAACTTAGTAAGGAATCTAGCCTTTGGAAATTTCTATTTATGAACTCAACTAGGAGTTAATTAAGGCGTAAGTTATTTAAGAATTGTAAGGGAATATTGGGACATTGGGGAGATTTTTAGGAATGATTTTAGGCGGGTGAGGGAGATAGACAAATAATTAATTAATAAATTGATTTTCTGGTGCAACTAGGGGATTGGGTGACATGTGTACGGGGGAGGTTTTTCCTAATTAAATAAATGAAAAATGAATCTAATGAGGGTTTAGGAAACTAATGACTAAGAAACTCTATAAAAAGGATGATGGAGGAGGAGTATGGATCACATATGGCTTGTGTAATGTTACGCTGTTGAAATTTCATCTTGACTAAACTTTCTCTTGTGGGAGTTGGGATACCCAGCTCGAGTAACTAGCGGTAGCTCGACCTTGCAAGGTGAGCTGGGTGCTAGCATTCTCTGGTATGTGCATGGCCCATTTTTGTCTCGGGGGGCTTAGAGGGAAGAATAGTGCCCCTATATTTGGCTGGGAGGTACCGGTGAGGTCTCATCGGTCAGTAAGCGGGATCTGGACCGAGCGAATGCGCATGAGGACATCTTCATCTCTTCGTCGTTGTTAAAGGTACGCCTATTAAAGTTGTTAATTGTAATAAAATTTAATTTACACATTTTTATTTTACTGTATTCAGATGATGACTTCATTGCCATGAGCCTTCCTTGCACATATATTTCTTAGTAATGGTAATAGATTATTTTTCGTAAAATCATAATTGTAATGGCAATTTGACAGAAGAAAAAGAAAACTATTTGTACATACATAACCACATTGGAAGAACTGTTGCATAGGATAGAAATGGTTTTCTTTCGAATTTTGGTAAGAATGTAGGTCTCCTTAGGGATTCCTTGAGAATTTTGTTATCAATGTAATCCCCTTGTCTCTTTATTCATCCTGTAAGAAACCTTTATATAAAGAGTATCTTTTATTTATGAGTTACTGTCTAATGGCGCGTGGTCAGAATGAGCCCCGAACTCAAAACCTTGCCTACACTTTCGTATCTCCTGCTTGCACTTTCTTTATTCCTTGACTGTATTTTTTTTTATTATTTTGTTCTCCACGGAGAAGGTTTGGATTCACATTTTTGTTTTTATATTATGTTCCTTTATCCTTTAAGTTATTAGTATATGCCTGAGCAGTCGACCAAGATCCGAATCAAATGTCTTTCACTCTGGTGTTAAAGATTTAGATTCAAATTCCCTGCTTTCATGTGCATGGATAATAAGTGTAGTATCATTTCTCTGCCTAGCAAATAATTCTCTCCTAGGTGTTTATTCCCTTATTAGCCTATGTGACTATTGTGATTCATTCCCTTCAAACTTGTGCTTCCACACAATTATTTGGGGATGCCTCTCCAATTCACCAAACATTTTATTTCTCTGCGATTAATGTTGTTTTTACTCTCTGCAATTTCATTTTTAATTTGCCCAACAAATCCATTGCTTATACAAGGAAATTTCCTCCTTTTTTTTTTTTGTTTGTTAATTTGTGCAGGACCTGCGATTAACCTGTGGCTTGAGAAACCGCGACTCAGGGGCATCTAAGCCGTCAAAATCACCCGGGGATCGCACCCGGCCTGAGCCACACCAACCCTTAACATGGTTGGATTTTTTGTCCCTGCAGGTTTCGAACCGGTGACTTTAACATCACAGAGTGGCTTAACAACACACTCCGTCACCGACTGTCCTACACCTCGGGGACCAAAATTTCCTCCTTATTGCTCAACAATTTTTGTGTTCTTTACTCAGTAGATTCTATTTTCCATCACCTAGCCATTTCATACCTTCTCTGCATTGATGGGGTGTAAACCTCCTTTATTTTCCATTGCTCAACCATATTTTTGTTCCTTTCCTCAAAACAATTGTGTTATCCCCTAGCAAATCTTGTTGTTTCGTACCAGCCATCTTTTCATTTTTTTTTCCTTGAAAAAATCGTGTTATCCCCCAGCGAATCTGGGTGTCTTATACCAACCATATTTTCATTTTTTTTTCTCAGAAAAATTGTGTTACCCACCAACCGATTTTTGGGGCATGATTCTCTGTGTTTTATCTTAACTCACAGTGTTTATCTAGCCTGACATCCCTCTCTTCGATTTTCATTACACACAACGTTTTGCTAGTTGGTCCTTACCTGTGAATTTCCCTCCACATCTCTGTCTCCTACCAATATTTCTTTGTGAATTTCCAGATACATAACCCTTGCGAATTTCCTCTAGTGAGCTAGATCATGTTTGGTTCTCTGTTTTGGTGAAAGTCTGTTTCGGACAGATGGAAAGCTCGAACATGCTAATGCTGAGATTTGGCTAATGGTGCATAGATTTTATACACTTAATTTAGCACAATGCCATTTTAAAACTGCACAGTGATCTTAATACCACCCAAAATTCTAACCAATCACACAAAATTTTAATTATTTAGTGGTTAAGAGATGGCAGTGATATGTCAGATAGGAATAATTTGATTATGGTGGCTGGACTTTTGGCAGGGTATCTATTATGTTGTTTTCCTCGTGATCAGTTGAATGTTTAACAATTTTAAGGTTTAATTTATTGAATGATGTGATCAACGCTCTGACTATATCTCTAGTTTTTCAACAATTATTCATTTCTTATGAATTTTTGGATTAACCGTTATTTTCAGTTATTTGTTTTCAGAACTCAAAAAAATCCCTGTAGTTTGTCACCTCCTTCTTCCTAGTGACATTGTCTATCTGTGCAATGTTCCTTTGTGTGAGAACCCTTAGTCTAGTGTTACAAGGGAAAAACTCTTTATGGCCAAGGGTAAACCACAACAGACAGGTATGACTACAGAAATCAACTCAATTTCAACATATGCTATATATACTAATGTGCAATACAAGAAAGAGGCCTACCTCGATCCAACGTTTGATGATGTTCCACTGTTGAGCACTTTGACCCAAAGCTTTATACCCATAATAAGTTCTCAACAAACAAGCAAAGAAAGTAGATAGTGATATAAAAGGGATTATCACATCAGATAGCATAATCCATAAATAAACATTACAAACACACCCATGGATAATAATCGTATATTTGCAAGATACCAATAGGACGGGAAATGAGTATTTCTATTAATAATTAATCAGCAGAAGTGTCTACATTACAAACTTCCGTGTAGACAAGGTTCGAAACCAAGAAACCAAGTTCCTTCAAACTGGGTCTCAACCAATCAATCCTCCACCAAAGGCAAGCTCATGGGAAAGAGGCAAAGAGGTCCTCTCAACAACAAGGGAAGAGCTTGGGGACTGAACACTATGTTCAAACTTGAGGGACAAAGGGATACAGAATCAATATGAAGTAATTTCTCCAGAGTAACTTTGCTCTCAAAGTTGAATGCTTTCTTATTCTTTTCCATAGTTCGAAATTGTACTCTTATAGCCTCCAGAATGCAACTAAAGGGCTGAGTCAGAATGTTTCTAGTATATGGAAGGAAAAGGATCAGAGATCCTCTTTCATGACATGGAAACCTGACCTCATTTTGTATTTTTTTCCACAAATCCTGATATGCATGATTTGTAGTGGAGCAGCAAGCATATATGCATCTTGTATAACTGATAGGCAGTGTATATGTGGAAAAATGTATGTTTTAGCTCTAGATTTATCGAAAAGGGATGAAAAGTCTGCATAGGGAAATGGAAAAAGGCCCTCTGTAAAAGATAGAAATAGTGAGGCAAATATTGCTATAACATATGCTCCCTAATGTGAGAGATCAGAGGAGTATCTGCAATGACCAAAATACAGTATAAATAACCCATAAGTGGAGTGGTAGAAAACCAGCAGGACGAACTCAATTGCTTATTACATTATGTATTGACTTTGCATACATGGTTGCCAAGAATACAATACAGATCCATCTGGAAAATATACCAAACAAGTGTTCATGGCCATGAATAGGCAAATACAAATGTGGTTATATGCCAAAAGCTGTCATAGTCATGAACAAGGCCCAATGAAACCAGTCTCAAAAATTAATCTGAAGATATATGTATACCATGGAGTACAATCTGATCTCCCATGATCACTAAAGTCAAATAGGTACTAATCCAATGAAATGGAAGCAAATCAAGAAAGCTATAGCCACATAGTGATGTCTTCAAGTCTTCTACACTATCCGCCAATGGTGCAAGTCTACATCATGGGAATAAATGAGTTGAGGTCGAACACGATGAGACATAGTTTGATTACTGGTCATTGAAGTATACCGTTAACAAACGCAAGACAACCTACCGATAATGAAAGTAGGTATCAAGGAACTAAGTACATCTCTAGAAATGTGAATAAAGGAGTTGATGTCGAACACTTGAGAGATCCATTGATTAGGAGACATTGATGTATTCCCATTTGTCAATGGCGAGAGAGCCTGCCACTAATGACTGCAAGCCTCAAGGTACTCATAAAACTCTACGTCCCATATCTAGAATAAATGAGTTGAAGTCGATGGAAAGAGACCCATTGAAAGGAGAGAATTGAGGCATCTCTCATCAGTTAGCATGACGAACAAAGCAGGAGCTTCTTGATTTGGTGTTGATCGGACAAAGAACATGTTCATGAACCGACAACCCTGTGTGTCTTTTGTGTGTGCCAAATGCAAGCGGTACATGAAAAGCACCCTCTGAATAGCAGGCAATGATGAAAAATTTCTGACAAAGGCAAGGAAACCACCAATAAGGCTAATGGAATCCAAGACACTCCATGATTCCCAAAGTGTGAATAAATGTATTGCCGTCGAACACATGGGGAACCACTCAATCAACGACCAATGATGAAATGTTGATTGTTGGGTTCAAGGTGATCTACCAATGATGAAAGTAGGTCCAGGGTGCATGATAAGACCAAAGTATCATGTGATTCTGAGACAAATTGAGAATATGGCCGACATGCAAAGTCAATATTTCTGAGGAGTGACCGACATAAGTTGATAGACTTCCTTTGAACAAGAGAATGAGACATATGGTGGACTTCGACAGAATGGACTCAATGATGTGATAATTAGATGCGGGAGGCATCAATAATGTTCTCTATAGGGACTGGAAGAGTAACCAGTCGATAGAGAAACCTTTGTGGTGAGATCAGCTTCCTAAGACCATGCTAAACCCAAAATTATGATGACACAATGACTCAATAACTTTGTTCTCTGTTCAAATGAGACACGACTTCTGCCAATTACAATATAGTGTTCCCTTCCCACCTGTCTTTTTTGTTTTTTCATAACAAATGAATTCTATGATACAGAGGAGGGAACGAGTGTCGCAAGTAAGCAAAACTAGTTCAAGCAGTGGAACGTACCTATGATTAATACAAGGAAATGCATGCGGGAGATGGACACTCAGGGTGATGTTCCCTTCAGGGTATAGGGTGTCAAATTGTGAAGGATAAAAACAAGTCTCTACTTGGTTGAGGATGTAAACTGCTTAGGCAACGGTTTATAATGCAAAGTGAGAACCGGCTAAAGGATCAATACAACAAGCGAGGGCATGATATGCAATCACAACTTAACACAAAAAAATGTCCTTTTCTATATCTTTTAGTATAATTGGTGTGAAAAAGGGGTAAACTTGTGCCAAATGGATGTCTTTTCAAATCCAATTTACGAGTGTGAAAAAGACAAGTTCACTCGGCAATATTTTCTATTTTTTATAGTGATTCAGAAAATAGCTTAACTAGAACTCATGATCTTTCAAATCCAATTTTAACGAGTGTTAAATGGACAAATCACTCGGAGATCTTTTCGGTTTTTGGATGAGTTAGAAAAGAACTTAACTAAGACTCGTTATTGGGGGTCTGCAGGTAATAAGGCCATATGTGCATGAATGAGAAATGAGGCTCATTGTAAAGTCATGTATTGAATTATAATGGACTCTTGGTCCTAAGAAAAAAAATCGGCATGGGCACCAAATGACAAAGAGGTTCTAACTAGGGTACCCATGTTTGGTAAGTCTCTACCATTTATTAACAATGTTATTAATAGAAGATGGAGGTTTATGCATTGCAATAAATGGGTTCGTACCTAAGGCGTAAAAAGCGATAGTTGAAGGATAATGAAAAAAAATGCACGATGGAGTAGATACCTATCTTATATGCTAGGTTATGAATATACTTACCCGAGGAGACAAATGACCAACCATGAAGTTGAAATATGCAAGAAAATTGAGTTGAAACTACAAAAACCAACTTAAAGCCACTCTTGAATTAGTCCATTAGACAAAACAATAGCATAAAACTATATCAAGTGGGTAAAAAATGGCCTATAAATAGTAATAAAATCAAAATTTACTGTATCATTTTCATTTTTACCCAAATAGTGAAATTTGGACTAAAACACCTCCAGAATTCAAACGACAATTGCGGGAGCAATAGGCAACATAATCATACACCGTCTAGACCAGGTAACTCTTCATCTCATCCTCTTCAATTTCAATGGTTTACAATTTTGAGTTAGGATCTATTTTGTTAGTTTTTAAGGGCACAAATTGTGTTTTTCAGTATACGTGGGTTTCTCTGAATATATCGCGTATACAACTAGTTATACACCCCTATGTGAACCACAGGGGGCGTATATCAGGCCCTACCCATGAATGTTTGTAAATAAACTGTGTATACGTGCGCAAATGGCAAAAAAAGATGTTACTAACTCAAAAATGATTTGTTTTTTTGCACGATGGTGTTGGAATGGAGAGAGAGAGAGAGAATGAGGAGGTAGATGCAGCAATGGATTGAGATCCAATGGTTCAAGCAGCTTTAAAAATATGTGGTTTATACAAGATTTGGGTTCTCAAAGGAATGAGGGACCAAGTGAGGTTGTTGGAAATGTTGGTGGGATATTGGGATCCCGATAGTGAGAGATTTATCCTTGATGGACAACCATTAAGGATCAAAGTAGAGGACATATACTTCTTGACTGGACTTTCATGCTGATGAGAGGTTGTGGACCTTAAGTCACGTGTGGCAGGGAGTGGGATGAAGGTCGAAGAATACATTGAGGCCCACTGTGTTGCAGGGACTCCCATGGTGGGAAGTAAAATCCCTATCTGGTATATAGGTAACCTCAGCCTGAAGATTATTGTGCTCGTGCTTACCAGGATCATAGGATCAACCTCATTTCATCAAGCATCAAGACCACTTATGTTTTACGCATCAGATTGTGCGAGACCCACCGTCTACGATTGGTGTACCTCACTGCTGACCAACATGAAAGGTTAGTTGACAGAGTGCAAGCAGGGGGGGAAGCAAAACTTTAGGTTTGCCTCTATCCTTTGTAGCTTCTTTTTCAATCAAGTCCTAGGTATGGGACCTAGAGTGGATATCATTCCTAGAGAACCATGTGATCCGTCTATGGCGCGATGGATCACGATCATGAAACAACAGGGGGGAGGTAGGGTGGTGACACCCTACAATGATGATTTTTTCTTCTGGTGGTGGAGACAAATCATAGCTCTGGAGGACTATCCATATGCAGGAATCAATTTCAGAGGAGATCATGATATGCCACTTCCACCAGGAGCTGCCTACGGTGCCATAGGTAAAACGTTTTTATATATTTCATTTGTTTGTATTTTTTTAATGAAGAGAACAAAAATATTTTTGGATGGTGTTTTAAATATTAACTCGATACTTGTGTGATTGCAGATGTGGGTCTGCAACAGCGAGAGGGATTCCTATGACATAGGCGGAGGCACCAGGGAGATGAAGCAGTGGGAGGAAAAGCGAAGAGAGTCCTACAGAACGTGCAGGGTAACCTGTCTCGTCTGACATAGAGGATTCCTATGGTTCAAGTGAAGGATCTACCTGAAGCCATGCAGTGGCAAGTTGTCAGTGTACCTAGAGCATGGGTACGACTCTTCCAACATCTCGCAAATGCCATGTTTTTCTATCATGATACACATCTGGCGCCATAGGCGTAGATGTCATGGGACATGTATATTGGTTGTATATGTATTTTGAGGGTTTTAGCCCCAATTTTGTAATATAAACACCATATGTTTTGGAAATATATAAAGAGGGATCTTCGTATTTACTCATATCTTATAATGTGTACATTGATTTAATGGTCTTGTTTGCTTTATTAATGTGACAAATGCCAATCTAAAACATAATTAGCGTAGGCATCAGATACATGATTAGAACTTATAGGAATGTGAAAGTATGTAATAAAATCAAATTGTCATTCTAAAAGACGTACCCGTAGGAATTGACGGAGTAACATCGGATCATGCACACAGTAACGACCATTCAACTGACATATGACTAACTAAGAATCTAGGTGACCCTCTAGAGAATGAATACCATGTGAGATAGCATCGTGCAAAAGTTCTATGACGACGCTATATTCAGCCACATTGTTCATGGATGGCCCTAGGCATATGCCACCTGAAGACACTAGTAGACCCTAGAGTGAGTAAATCACCCAAGTGGAGGAAGCCAAGTTCTATGTATGATGATTGTCTCCGTCTACGAATCCTAGGTAGACCGAAGACTCCGTTGACATCTACCAACCAAAAGGGAAAACTCGATAAGAAAGTTGAAGACAAAAAATAAAAAATATGTATCTACACTAAATTTACATTAGTATACAAAGGGTTACACCCAAGCCTAGGGCTCAATCGTAATACCTTTTCAAGTAGAGCCCATTTCTGGGCTCGACCAATTTTTTCCCTTCATAATCTTCCAACTTGTAGGGTCCTTTTTATAGAACATGTCGCACAATATAAGGACCATGCCACATGGGTTTAAACTTGTCTGCCCCTAGCGGTTCTTTGTATTGTTCATACAAGAGGACCAAGTCACCCTCGATATACAACTGGGGACATACATACTTTTCATATTGAACCTTGACATGTTTTTTTTTTCCTCGATATCCGTAAAGGTGTCTTGATGTTGCTTGTCAAGACTCTCTAAGTGAACCAGGCGTCGATCTAAATATGAAGTGTCAGGTAGGAGCTTGACTGCCAATTTAAGAGAAGCGATTTTTCATTCAATGGGAATTATCAACTCCACACTATGCACTAACTAAAAAGGAGAAATACCGGTGGCAGTTTTAACCGAGGTTCGGTATGCCCAAAGAATGGGATACAGCTTGATGTGCCAATTGGAATTACTCCAACTAATAGTTTTTTGCAAGATGGTATTGAGAGACTTGTTGATGGCCTCTACTTGCCCATTTTCCTAGGGGTAATAAGGATATGAGTGACCATGTTTAAACCCTAGCTTAGACACTATTTCTACCGTCATTTCATTCTGAAAGTGATTGCCATGATCAATGATAATCTCACTCGGGATACCGAACCTGGAGATAATTTGGTTGAACCCAAAGAAGGTTGTAGTCTTCGCATCAAATTTTATAGTAGGCATGGCTTCGGGCCACTTGGTAAAGTAGTCGATAGCTACGATGATGTGTTGATGCCCCCCAGCCGAAGTTGGGTTGCAATCATTGAAATCTACCCCCCACTTAGTGAAGGGACCGACGGTAATGACTGGGTGAAGAGGGGTTGGGTGCGAGTGCATTTTCTGAGTGAACACCTGGTAGGGTTGAAACTTCTTAATCGCTTCAATGCAATCTTTAAAGATGGTGGGCCAGACGTAACTGTCTCGCAGGATTTTTTTGGTTGTCGCAAGCCCAGATAGGTGACCACAGCAAGCCCCTTTGTGGAAGTCATTTAGGACTAACTCAGCTTCCTCGTGAGTTAATAAATGACATAAGATACTATCTATTCCTTGGTGATACAAAGTGTCACTGATGATGGTATACTTTTTGGCCTGGTATCTAACTCGTCATCGATCATCTCGTGAGAGATGCTAAGCGAACTTCAATGTTTGAAGATATAAAACAATGTCTGCATACCAGGGGTCAAACGACGAGACAAGGAAAATGTGTTCATCTGCAAATGACTCAACATGGATAACATCCTCATCTAATTGTGGGAAATCAGATATTAACTCTGCAAAAACTAGTGACTTCTTGGACTTGGCTAAAACAAAGTCGAGATCAAATTCTTGTAAGATGACAATCCATTTATTATATTTCCCATCTATGATATGCCTAGTGAGGACATATTGAAATGGATTAACATCAATGACTATAGTAGTTTTGGAAAGAAATATATAGTGTCGTAAACGTTGGATTGTGTGAACGACAACCAAAGCTAGATTTTAGACGTGAGAGTAATTAAGCTCAGGACCGATCAAATTTCGACTGAGATAGTAGATGACATGCTCATGGAGCTCATCATCCTCTTGAACTAGAACCACACCAATCGTCTCTTTGGACATGACAATATATAACAAGTAATCTCTATTGTAATTAGGAGATTTCAGAAGAGGAGTCGATACCAAGGCTTTATTTAAGGTGTCGAAAGACTTCTGGGTTCACTCATCCCAGATAAACAGGGTGTCTTTCTTCAGTAGGTGCATGAAACCCTTAGTAATATTGGCATAATTCACTATAAACCGACGTAGAAAGTTATCTTTCCCCTGTAAACCTTGAAGTTGTTTAATCATGTGCGGGGGAGGAAATTGAAGTATTTCCTCTACCTTAAGAGGATCTACCATGATTCCAGTCTCGAAAACTAAAAATCCTAAGAGACTGCTAGACCTAACGCAAAAGATGCATTTGTGAGGGTTTAACCGGATTCTATAGTAACAAGATCTTTCGAAAACTAGCCGAAGGTGTGTGACATGATCCACTCTCTTGCAAGAGTGAGAAGCAAGATCATCAAGGTAATCTTTGACTATATTCTTGAGATCATGAAAAGAGAAAGTCATGGAACGTTGGAAGGTTGCTCCAGCATTTTTCAGGCCGAAAGGCATTTTCCGGTATGCAAAAGTACCCCAAGGACATATAAATGTCATCTTGTGTTGGTCCTTAGGTTTGATATGGATTTGGTTATATCCTGAAAATCCATCCATAAAGGAAAATATTTCGCTTCCCGCACACTCATCGAGAATCTGATCAATGAAAGGCGTGGGGAAGTTATCTTTAGGACAAGCATTGTTCAAGTCGCGAAAGTCCATACACACACGGATTGTTCCTTTATTTTTATTCATAGGAATGGGGTTGGATACCCATTCGATCAAGGGAACCAGGTAGATGAAGTTGAAATTAAGTAGCTTCTCCACCTCTGCCTTAATAGCGGGGGACTTCCTAGGATTGACAACTCTAATATGTTGTCGAACAGGTTTAGCATCCGGATAAGTTCTAATTTCATGTTCGACAATACGAGGGTTGATCCCTAGCATCTCTTCATATGACCAAGAGAATACATCTTGAAATTATTTGAAGAGGTTGGTGTAGATCAAAATCTCTTCTGGTGAACAATCTGCACCTATATTTGCGTTCTCAATTTTTCCAGGGGTACGAGATGTGTTGATCAAGACGGTAGGATAAATACTTGCCATATTTCCTTCACCACAAATACCGTGTGTATCAAGTGGAACTATGGTGTGATCGACTATCTCACTCAAGGTAGACCGAAAATCATCTTCTTCAATTCTTTCAAGACTTGGGAGAAAATAAGATCGATGATGCATATCATCCCAAGGTCTCTCAGAAACATTCATGGATTCAAGGATGGCTTCATCTGAAGGAAAGTCTCATATAAGAAATCATGTGAACAAGATAATGAAGTGGCCCATACGGGCCTAAGAACGAGATCCTCCTTGTCCGCCTACGAGGTAACATGATTGGGATTGGTGGAAGAGTCAAGGATAGCTTGATACGCAATCTCCACTACCGATAGTGGCATAGCCATGCCAACATGCAACTGACCTTCGATCGATGAAGTTGGATAAGGTAGGGTCCAAGGATCACTAAAATAGGAAGTGCAGAAAGGAATGGACCTCTCTGATGAAGAAGGCCTACTAGACATGGCATAAATGTGGTGAATCGATGCCGAGAAGTCGAAAGTACCCATGAGAAAAGAAAATATTTCAACATCGATATTCTCATTGTTCGCTGAGAATTGTCGATCACGGGGATCGACAGTCCAACAGATGTGTTAGGACTAGATTACGCAAAGGATAACTAGTCGATCATCACGATATCCCCTTGATGAGGAAAACAAAGTACATGAAAAATAGATGATACAACAATGACCATAGCATAGGTCCAATTACGACCTAGTAACAAGTTATAATCGAGAGGTGCATCAACTACCTCTACTTCCACCTCTACAGTCTTCCCACCTAACTAGACCAGAAAGGCGGGGAGAATACCATGAGGGTGGAAGGAATGACCGTCAAATGCAGTCAACATGTTCGACGACTTGGAAAGGGTCAGAGAACCAATAGCTTTCCAATAGACTAGGGACATCACACAAGTGTCAGAACCTTCATCAACAACTGCTTGTTTGACAATATACTTGGAATAGTCCACGTGGATTTGAAAATACACATGGTAGGGTAAGCGAGGCTTCACATCTGTGACATCAAACTTGATGACTTTCGAGCCACTAGTCTCTAGAGCTCCTAAGGTAGAGAGTAAGCCATTCCTCTATGATGGACACATCTGGAGTACCTCCAAAGCCAACATCGCACAAGGGGGTTGGCCTAGATCTTTAACAACAGAGTATCTCTGGGCGACTCTAGAATTAGGGTTGTGGGTAGAGCACTTGAGTACTCCTTTCAGAATATGAGGTGGTGGCTCTAGTTTCTCAATCTGTAAGTTCATCTCCAAGGGTGGAGGAGGAGCTTCTAGGCTGGTACTAGATTTTGAAGAGCTATAATCTTGAGAGCAGGTGGCTATATCAATTTTTGCGTCGACCATATTGATGAAAACATGATCACCATCTTGCGACAGTGGGTTTTGACTTCCACTAGATTCATTTTAGTTGCTCGAAGAACTCGAGGCTAAGTGTTGGTTGTGTGGGAATGGATTTGTCAGCACATCGGGCGATAGATTTAAAATCCTTGCAACCTCCACAAGTTTGGGGAACAAGTGGGTAAGGTGGTCATCGGTACAAATTTTACAAGGAAACTTCACCTTACGCTTCTCTTTACTTCCCTCTCCAACATTATCATTATGCTTCCCATTTTTATCTTTGTCCTTGGGTTTATTATTATTATTCTTCCCACCCTTACAATTATTTCAAACTTTCCTTTTATTCCCATCTGGTTGTTGGTCACCATTTGGGTTCTTCAACGATTGCAAAGAATGTACATCCACCGATAGGGCGGGTTTGGAGGATCCAAATGAGGCTAGCCCTCTAGTAGACTTCGTTGCCAAGTCTGTGGATTTTACATTCGCAGACCCTACAATTCTATCGGAATGAAGTCCGAGAGTTTGTCTAGGATCATGATTTGTTCATGGTGATTATGGAGGAAGGTGGTATAACATCCTAGACTGAGCATATATCAAATCAAATTGTTGGGCTCTAAGGATAGCTTCTTCCTTGATGAAGACCCTGGAAGTAGCAATTCCCTTTGAGATAGGAGATGTAAAGACTTTAGGAACCATTCTAGAAGAAAGGTCAATGGTATAGGAGTCTTAACCAATTTCCTTCACCTACGACATTCTTGGATATGGTCTGAGATGTGATTGTTGATAACCTAGTGTAAAGTTGACAAAAGATCAAGGCCAACATCATAACGAATGGGTAGTTGAAAGTGATTAAGAAAGGCTAGAACCAACTGATGGAATGACCCATATGTCCCCCTAGGTAGCTCAATGTACCATTGTGACTCCACTCCAATGAGAGTGCGTTGAAACAATCGTAACCTAATAGAATCATGGTTCAAAGAATTCGATGAGCACCAAAGGTGAAAAGTAGTGATGTGACCACCAGGGTCTTCGCCATTCTTACCTTCAAACTTTGGAATGTATGATGGAAGTTTGGTAGGGATAGGGGGCCATGTGGGGTCATGACTCGCCAGGTCATTCATTAGTTTAGACAAATCTGGTAGATTAAGCATGGCTAGAAAGGGAATATAGGGTTGCGACACTTGACCCCATCCTCCCATGAAATATTGTGCATTAGGAATTGTGTTCCATCCAGGCTTTTGGTGAGGACCAAAACCTTGTCCAGAATTATAAGACCCTCCTCTAGGCTGATTCATAAAAGATGGATTGGGCATGATTCAAGCAGGAATGTTCTGATAATGGTTATGAAAATTTCCGCCAATTAGATTAGATCCAAGCTGGGGGTTGTTAAAACTTCCCTTAGATGGATTATATCCAAGTTGGGGAGTAACCAAAGTGTAATACTGATCTCATCTAGGTGGGAACTCAGAGGTTTGAAGTGGATTCGTCATGCCAAAAGTATTGGTCGGAATTGACACTAAGGGGATAGGGATATAGGGAAGAACTTGTCCACGAGTTGGGTTGTTCCATCCAGCCGTAGAAGGATTAGACCCAGGGTTAAGAATATGGACACTCCCTACATTAGGATTCGCTTGGGGAATATGATAACCACCAAACGGGGAAGGAGTGTAAGGAGGTGTAGTGCCCCCAAGTCCAAGGCTAGTGTTATGGCCAACAGCTGGGATGGCAGTTGAAAACTGCGAGGTGAAGTTAAGAAAACCATAAGAAAATGGACTAGAATCCATGGGGATGGTATGAATATTGTAACTTGGTGAGTGACCAAAACCCCCAAAAGGGTTTGAGGTAAGAGATGAAGCATTAACTACAGGTCGAGCCATATTGTCGGTGTAAGCCTCTGGCACTGCAACTGTAGCGGTTGTAGGTGTCGAAGGAGTACCATAAATTATAGTGGGATTGGGAGTCAAAGAAATCCCAGTGTTTTGAAGACTAGACCCAATACTCATCCTTGTGGGATCACAAGGATGAAAAGTGGATGTATGTGTACCACTATTGATAACTCTACGCCTTTTAGAAGGAAAGGACTCGAAAATTGGTGGTAACTGTAACAACCGATAGGTCATGTGAGGAACCTAGTCGAAATCCATGATGACTTATGACTCTTCCACAAATAAAAATATATCCTATAGCCAACTAGTAGTCAAAGAGCATACCAAATATTCAAACAGCCAATATGCATGCAAATGGGCTAAAGTGATTGAGTGGTCTCCCTCACAAAAGAAGGTATGTCTCGTCCAAGAGGGACTTGAGACTCCCTGCTAAAGTTTGGAGGTAACATAATCAGTTATAAGGGCCCTCGTAGGCTTAACAACCAGTCGGTCAGACCCCCCAGAGAGGCAATCCTCCATAAAGGCTATGTGTTGTCTGACCCTTATCTGACCCAGGATACAAGTAGAAAAACCCTGGAAAGTAACCTATGAGTTACCTAAGTCAAGCAATTAATAAACCACTATATAACCGATGCACAAGCGAGTAGTCGTAATTCTGGATCACTGTAAGGGTAGGGTAGCAAAGCCCGAAACCTTGAAAGCACCACATCTCACAGAGTTATGGGTACTAGCAAGATCCCCAAATATGAATAAATCCATAGAAATATCTCTGACGCTAGGTGAGTATCTAGGGGTTATCCCTTCAACTAACTTCGCGCGACCTTGTGATTAACTCCGGTGTGAGCGGAGCCTCCTGATCGTACCGATTATATAATGGACTTCTCAACTCCCTGTCTCAGACACATATGTTGATTTAATTTCCTTGGATAAGTTTACTCACAAAATCCTATTCCAAGGCACTAAATCCTAAGCTAGTTTGTGCACCCTAAAAATAAAATCGTGACTAATCAATTTTAGTTTAAAGCGTAAATTTTATTGGTCGTGCTTACTCAAAAGGGTATGGAAGTGAAACTCATGGTGTTATGACCCTTCCAGAAAATAAATATGTATATAATGAAAAGTCTATCTTTAACTTTTCAATGAATGATATGCTAATAAAAATAGTGCAGTCTTCAATTTCAAATCTGCAATTCAGAAGTAAAATACAATCTTTCACTAAATGTGCTAATCTAATGATAAAAATTCAAAGACAAAAATGCCAACCAATGAAAAATGCCTATTTTTTGTATTTTCAATATTCTAAAAAGAAAATGCATGGACTGATAAGCAACTTGACATATGAATTCTACTGTGTATAAAATAAGTAACTCAAGCAGAATACCAGGTAGCCAAGCAAACAGCCCAAAATCCAAGGACAAATTAAAAATAGAAAACAAAGAGAAAGACTACACCCAAAAAATCAACTCCAAATAGGCTTCTTGTCATCCCAGATAATCTCAAAAGACACTACAGAGACCTAAGAAGGCTCAAAAACCATTAAATCCTACCCAGCAGTCACTCAACCAAGCAAACAAGCAAGGGGAAGTGGTATACGTGACTGTTCAGGAGAACATAGTGTATATACACTTCTTGCAGTGAGACAACAAGTGTTTATACACGACTGTCAAGGAAAAAAGGGTGCATATGCTTTAAAACAAGGCTAGGCAAGGGTAAAAGGCTGAAAACTAAGACTCAGAGTGAATAGGATGTGTCAAGAAGTGATATGACAAGAAACAAAAAGTAAAAAGAGCAATGTAAGAAGAAAAAGTACTTCAACCCTTAAAAGTAATATATATCCCCAGTGGAGTCACCATTTCTGTTACAAGGGAAAAACTCTCTATGGCCAAGGGTAAACCACAATAGATAGGTATGACTGCAGAAATCAACTCAATTCCAACATATGCTATATAGACTAATGTGCAATACAAGAAATAGGCCTACCTCGATCAAACATTTGATGATGTTCCACCATTGAACACTTTGACCCAAAGCTTTATACTTGCAAGAAGTTCTCAACAAACAAGAAAATCAAGCAGATAGTGATGATATAAAAGGGATTAGTACATCAGATGGAATAATCCATTAATAAACATTACAAACACACCCATGGATAATAATCGTATATTTGCAAGATACCAATAAGACAGGAAAGGAGTATTTATATTAATAATTTATTAGCAGAAGTGTCTACATTACAGACTTCTGTGTTGGCATGGTTTGAAACCAAGAAACCAAGTTCCTTCCAACTGGGCCTCCACCACTCAATCCTCCACCAAAGGCAAGCTCATGAGAAAGAGGCAAAGAGGTCATCTCAACAATAAGGGAAGAGCTTGGGGGATGAACGTTGTGTTCAGACTTGAGGGACAAAGGGATGCAGACTCAATATGAAGTATTTTCTCCAGAGTAACTTTGCTCTTAAAGTTGAATGTTTTCTTCTTCTTTTCCATAGTTCAAAATTATGCTCTTATAGTCTCCAGAATGAAACTGAAGGGTCGAGTCAGAACATTTCCAGTATATGGAAGGCCAAGGATCAGATATCTTATGTCATGACATGGAAACCTAACCTCATTTTGTATTTTTTGGCACAAATCCCGATATACAAGAGTTGTAGTGGAGTAGCAAGCATATACGCATCTTGTATAACTGATAGGGAGTGTATATATGGGAAAATGTATGTTTTAACTCTGGATTCATCAAAAAGGGATGAAAAGTCTGCATAGGGAAATGGAAAAAAGGCCCTCTGTGCAAGATAGCAATAGTGAGGCAAATCTTGATATAACATCTAGCCCCCTTTTTCTACCAATTTTACTATTCCAATTTATGTTTCATAAAGAAAGGAGTTTAAAAGTTTAAGGGTTAAAACCTTGTTGCTTGTGGGTGAAGTTTGATTAGATGTTGCTTGATGAGTGAAACATATTTGTATATCTTGGAACATGAATATATATAGTCAGGGTGTTCCATTAAGCTGCTCATAAATATTTTAAATAAATTTTAATATGCTTCCTTTTTAATGATGGTTGGGGAGTTGTGTGTAAAGGGAGGCCTGGTCACATGGTACAATCATTATTAATGTCAACAAGGAATTGTTTAATTATGAGATTCTTCTTTGTACTGATGAAGGGGTCTTTATAGGAAGAGATTTTTTATGGCTTAACATTGTTTGATTTTTGTTACAACATGCTTGACTTAGTCCTTATGGTGATAGATTTCTAATGAAATACTTCTAGTTGTTGCGCAATTTAAATTGTAACAAATGGTCACCCTGCATCCCTTATTGCTTGATTGTTTAGAGCGACTTCGTTGTACGACATCGCATTTTGTATATTAGTGTCAATTGGATTTTAGGCACAATGGATTTTATGTTGGATTGAAGGTTTACAAGTATTTTGTTGCGCATGGGTTCCTGGCGCACTTATCACAATGCGGCGACATGATCCCTTATGATTGGGTCATTGAGTGCATTGATCTATAAGTGCATATGTAACCTGGCTTAGGATCATGTGCCTCCCAAGGTGGATGATGACTATTGTGTTTATAGTGGTACTAGTTTGTGTAAGATTTATTGTGATTGTCTCTCGCACACCAGGAAGGTTCTAATTATTGGTCATCGAAATTGTTGTGTTGGATTGATTGATGTTGTCTTTAGATTAGTAGGCGTGATCTTGCATGTGTTGGGTGGGATGTAGACACCTCCTTGTTCCTCAAAACAGTTTCCATACTTGAGACCTTGATTGGTAAAAATCGATGGGAACCTAGGCTTGAGAGTTGCTTATGTGTCCTAGAGGTCCTAACCTTGCAGGGTAGGACGGGTAGGTAGTAGTTTTTATTTTGTCTAATTGATTATCGCATGTTTCATCGAGTTGCATCATCTTCTATTATGTTGGGTCATTGTTGTATGTTTCCTGATTTGCGTGTGTTGTGTTTGTCATCAATTTGTGTTGATTAATTGTTGTCGTTGTTACTTTCCTGCTTAAAAAAAAATTGCACTTTCTTTGCATCGCATGTAGTCGTAATGACGGGGGTCGTTACATATGGTATCAAAACCGGTTCGACCTGCGACTTGGTATCAATACGACTTCCTTGATTAGGTATTTGATTATAATGTCGCTAGTTAATATGATGTGTATTCATGTAGGTAATCATGGTTAGAGGATCCCACAGAGGTAGACGATAGGGTGATAGGGGAGGAGGAGTGACGCCCCCAATAGCATTCATGTCTGAGGGGTCTAACATCCAAGGAGATGAACAAGTTGTCGAGAAAGAACAGATAGTTGTGGGTGATGTGGTTGGGCTGATGAGGTCCTTCCAGAGGATGTCTGAGGCACTAATAAATTTTTTGGATAGAGATGATGCTAGGATGTTGACACCTCCTAAGGGTCCACCGCGTGCCCCAATTTGTACTAGTAGCATTCGCCACGAACTCGAGAAGGTCAATTGTTCTGAGTTATTTTGTACCTCGGAAGGTGCAGCTGCCGAGACATGGTTGGAGAATATGGCGATGTGGTTTTCACTTCATGACTATAGCTCCAACATGAAGGTTCACATGGAAGTATTTCAACTCAAGGGGAGTGCTCTTCTTTGGTGAAATATTCTCCTGTCGCAATTGAACATGGTCATCGTAGACGTGTCATGGGAAATGTTCAAGGAACGGTTCCAGGAGAGGTATCTGTCTGAGGAATTCATTGAGCATCATCTCAACGAGTTCAAAACCTTGAGACAGGGAGACTGTATGGTGCCTGAGTACAAGGCCCTCTTCATGGAGCTTATTCGATATGCTTTGCACCTGAATATCGAGAAACTTAAGGTCAACAAGTTCGTGTTCGGCCTTAATGTCAGAATCCATGAAAAAGTGAGGATTTTGATTCCTCAAACCTTGCACGATGTTGTTAAGAAGGCCCTCATAGAAGAGGAGGATCTTATCAGTGGGGGTCAGAGTAGGAATCCAGCGAGACCAACGGGATAGGTGTCATCTGGTGCATTGCAGCATCAGACACCAGCTGGACATTCATCAGGATTTCTAGGCACTTAGAGAGGATCCACATACACTACACCATGATAATCAACACCTCGACAATGAACTCATTACATAGGACCATAGCACGAGAAACAATGTCGAATGCAACAACAACATTTTAGGCCTATTCAGTAGAATGGACTAGGGTTCTAGGTTGGTGGGCTGTCAGCTTCTACTTTGGGTACCAGGAGTAAGTGGAGAGGACCAGAGCTTCTAGATCAATTGGACCCACTACCATGGGAGATTTGGGCAAGGCCCATCAGATTCATACAGTGGTGAATAAACACTAGGAAGAGAACCAGTCGACTGTGCTCAAGATGTCAGGTACCATCATTGACCAGACCCTTAGTATTTTGATCAATCCAGGTGCTACCGAGAGTTTTATTTATGGTACAAAGCTAAAAATAATTAATGTAAAGGAAGTCGAACATGACAAGTTTAGATTTGTAGAAATGGATTCGGGAGCCAAACAAAAGGTTGGTGGGAAGGTTATAGGCTGTAACCTTAACCCGGGAGAGTTTTCCACTAGGGCCAACCCATACATCACAACCTTAGGGTCTTATGACGTTGTGATCAATATAGACTAGTTTGAATCGCATGAGGCGATACTCAACTATAAGACAAAATGATTGAACTTTGTTGATGATGAGGGACAAACATGCGTGATTGTGGGTAGGAACCAGGGAGTCTCCCTGATGTTCATATCTTCCTTGCAGCTACGGAAGATCATGCACAAGGGATGTAAGCTTTATGAAATCTTTGCGTTAAACAAGAAGGGATTAGTGGAAGGTATATAAAACATTCCGATGGTGTGAGAGTTTGTGGATGTCTTCCCTGAGGAGTTATCTAGGATGTCGTGAGAGAGGGAAGTGGAATTTACCATCGACCTAAAATCGGGAACTAAACTGATAGCAAGAACACCTTATCATATGTCGACCCCGGAGTTCAAAGAGTTGAAAATGGAACTCAAGGAGTTGTTGGACCTAGGACTTATACATCCATGTGTGTCACCGTGGGGTGCGCCTGTTATATTCATATGGAAGAAGGATGGGTCATGGAGACTCTGCATTGAATATCGTCAATTGAACAAGGCAACAATCAAGAATCAATATCTGTTGCCAAGGATGGGTGATCTGTTTGATCAGATGAAGGGTGCGACAATGTTTTCAAAGATAAACTTCAGATTGGGGTATCACCAGTTATGGATCAAAGAGGAAGACATCCATAATACCTCCTTTAAGACGAGGTTTGGACATTACAAGTTTATTGTTTTACCATTTGTACTGACGAATTCCCCAGGGGTATTTATGGGTTTGATGAACGAGGTGTTTTGTGAATACTCGGACAAGTTCGTCCAGGTATTCATTGATGATATTTTGATTTACTCTCGGTCGATGGAGGATCATGATGAGAACTTGTGCATGGTACTATAATGTCTACGAGTGAACAACTTGTATGGGAAGCTATGTAAATGCTCATTTTATCAATCGAAGATTCACTACTTAGAGCATGTCATCTCCGGCGAAGGTATCACTGTGGATCTAGAAAAGGTCGAGGATATTATGGAATGTCCTACACCGATGAATGTCCTTGAAGTGTGTAGCTTCATGGGTTTAGTGGGATATTATGGAAGTTTCATCGAAGGTTTTTCAAATATAGAAAATCTGATCACGGAATTGCATAAGAAGAGCAAGAAGTTTGTTTGGACCAAGAAATGCGTGGAGGCATTTTGAAAGGTCAAGGAGTTGTTGACGACAACACCGATACTAAAGGACCCTGACATGGATGCGGACTTCTTTGTATGCACTAACTCATCCAAGGAAGGATTAGGCGGAGTCTTGATGCAATATGGTCGAGTGATCCCTTATATCTCGAGAAAGTTGAGAAGGCATGAGGAGAACTATGCAACACATGATTTGGAGTTATTAACCATTGTTTATTCCTTGAGAGTTTTGAGACACTACCTTATTGGATGAAAATTTGAACTAAAAAATGAGCATTGTGGACTAAAACACATTGTTACACAAAGTGACTTGGACGTGCGACAACGATGTTGGTCGGAATTTTTTAGCAAGTATGATTTTGAGATTACTTACATAAAAGGAAAAGTGAACACAGTGGCAGATACATTGAGTTGGAGACCACGCATATTTTTGGTGATTCATCTTCAGTGGAATCTACATGAAAATATCCTAACTTTACAGCGCGACAATGACTGGTACAAAGAGGTCAAGGATTTTATCGGAAAAAATACAATGATGGTAATAAAATTTGAGGGATTTACTGTGGACAACGATGAATTATTGAGATTTAAAATTCAAATTTACATACCAACCAACGATGAGTTGAGGATTTTGATCCTAAACGAGGCTCATAGATCAGTGTACATGGCTCATTCTAGAGTCACAAAGATGAGGGAAGACCTTAAACCCTTATTCTTCTCGAAAGGAATGAAGGTAGACATAGTCAACTACATGGGAAGATGTCTATAATGTCAGCAGGTGAAGGTTGAACGTAGATATCCAACAGGATTAATACATCCACACGCTATTTTAGAATCGAAATTGGAGGTCATTTCGATGGATTTCATTCTTGGATTGTCGCTGACGACAAGGAGACACGACTCGATTTTTTTGGTAGTCGACACTCTAACGAAGAGTGCTCATTTTAGTCCTGTACATCCGACATATCAAGCACCTGACTTCGCTAGATTTTTCATCAGTGATATTGTGAGGTTGCATGGCATGCCTAAGAGAATTATATCTGATAGAGTATCGAGGCCTTGGGAACCCAACTTAACTTTATTACTGTGTATCACCCAGAAACAGACGAGAAGACCAAGCGAACTGTTGATTAAGGTTGGTTGTCATTGATGTCAACTCTTGAAGAAAGACCCATAGCACAAAGTTTTGGGTAATGGACCCAATAGTGTTTGATGTAAATATGACTCATTATTGTTTTGTCATGGTTGATAAGAAGTAAATATGGATGAACTCCAAAGTGGTCCCCTTATGGTTAAAGCCCTCACGGGAAGACGCTTTGTGGAGTAAGAGAACCCATGCTTAATT
>ML783713.1:2639-21417 GCA_009831015.1 Picea engelmannii
AACCCATAATTACAAAGAAATCTCCCCATTACAGAGAAGCGTACTCAACTGAAAATTGTCAAGATGAGCTAGTTGGAATTTGGAACAAGTGGGTGGCCACCAATATCCACCTATATCAATCCTCCCCCCTTAGGAAGCAATGATATCCATTTCATTCAGTTCTAAGGGAAGAGGGGAAAGGATTTTCTAAATATGAATCTTGGTGAGTTGTGTGCCTTGTTAGAGAAGTTGTGTTGCTTGGTATGTGGAAGGCTATCGCGAGCCTATTTCTGGTAGGGTTGAATTTGTTCCACCAACCTCTTGTCTTTGGGATTGATAGGGAATTGTGTAGGAACCATTGTAGGTGAAGAAATAATATCTTCTTTCTATTTTGTAATCTACTTTTGTTGGACAGAAGGTGTTGAGGCTACAGTGGTTGTAATGGCCTTATGTGCATCCTTTGAACATACTATGAAGATGATGCATTTTATATTATGAGAGATTACCTTGAGGCAATGTTTTGGTGGAACAGTAATTGGAACTACCTCTGCTATCCTATAGAGATAACCCACCATATCAATAATGAAACTACGAGGTCGAGACTGATAAAGAACATGAAGTTTCCACATATATGGTTGGACCAAAAAAAAATCACATACATCAAGAGGGGAAACATCACACACTACCTAATCTTGTAAGGGTCAGATGCCATAGGACAGGGGGAATTGTTGGCTGACATGGAGATCTCGTCCCTGGTGAAGCCACCCAATGTTGTATGGTTGTGGGTGTGGTTTTGTCAAAAAACCCAACTATTTGATGAACTTAGGTGAGATGAGGTTCTTCTATCCGTCGTTATAAACAATGAAATGCAATGGGGTCCCCTTCACCCACATCTATGAATGGAAGAGGCGATCCCCCTCTTCAGGATATTCTGGTTGAATTGTTGTTGTCACGACAATAGAAGTAGGGTATGCATCAATGATTTTTACATTTTCAATATTTTCTGGATCATATTCTAAATCAGGATTTGGCTCCTTGTCTTTGACCTTGACCACCAATGATTGTTTCGAGCGACATTCATCAGTGTTGTTCCAGGGGATTTTGTGGACGTCGCACTACTTCCCAGTGTCATTCTTCATTTTTCCTTTACTCTTCTTTTCTTGTGTCTTCGACTATTTTTCAAGAGGCTATTGGTCAAGGTCGTATTTACCATGCTTTGGTTGTTATAGATTTGTAGACCTGAACTCCCATTTATTCTAGTGCCTCCATTTTTGCTCAATTTTGACATCATATCGATAGGCAACTCCCAATGATGAGATCTTTAGGAAATCCATTTAGATTTGGATGTACCTATGTAGAGCCCCACAATATTTCAGAACCAAATTCCACTCAGAGTATTTGATACCCAACTTGGTGCACAAGGTAAGGAAATTATTTGTGAACTCCAACACTGTCTGGCTCTTGTCTTGCCACAGTGTGGTCCACCTCATGTACTGGTCTTCATAGTTTTCAACAAGGTAGTATTTTTCCTTGAACACATCCACACAAAAAATACCAAGTGGGATTGGCCCCATATATTCCATATTCCTCTGTGGAACTTTTCTCCCAGTAAGTTTCCCACCAATTTTTGACATGGGGGAGAGCCTTGTGGAGTGTGAAGGTGATCTTTTCCCTGTCGAAAAAGTTGTGAACAAAGGAATAACCTTCTAGTAGATTCAACCGTTTTTCTAAGGCATCGACATCTATCTGACCTTCAAATATGAGAATATCAAAATTAACCTATACCTTGAAGGGAGAGGTTCCTCCAAAGTGGTTGCTCGATGAAGATGTTTCTGTTACTATCGAGATGCATTGAAGGATGTGGGAAAAATTCTCCATCATTTCGTCCCTTTGTCACGCGAGAGCCTTCTCAAGAAAAAGGTTAATAGAATCTTCTACTCCACCATTTTTCTTTTCTGCCACCATAGAGGGTTTATTGGTATGGATGATTTTAGGGGCTAAATTTCGCTCATGGGATAATTTTCTATGGTTTTTCCAAAAATGAGATTCACTATTTTAAAAATTATTCGCCCAAATTCTATAAGATAAAATTATTTTACCTTAAAAATCGCCAAAATTTTACAAAAAATATATAAAATCCTTAGAAATTTGAATATTTTTACAAAAATATCGCCAATCATTTATAGTTGGCATATGAAGGATTAGTAATATTCGCCAAGGATTCTACATTTTAAAATAAATTTCCATCCTTAAAATCATCCCTATTTATTGGGTGTGTGAGAGTGATTGTCCTCAAGAGAGACAAGCTTGAGACCCAACTTGCTCTACTCAGACCTTGTGAGGCACATGCACTCAAAAACGATCAAGAGAAGCCTCCTCTGATACCATTGATCTAGATTATTTTCAAAACCAAATGAAAGAAGAGATATTATAATGAAATACACAGAAAAAGTTCCAGAAACAGAGAAATATAACAATACATGATTCCTATTAATGAAAGAAATGTACAGAGTTTGTAAAAAAATAGAGTGCAAGACTCACTAGAATCGTGGCAACTTTATATGTGCAAAGAGATGTGACAGCTATGCTCATTCATAATAAGATGATTACAATGAGGCTATGAAGGCCTTTTTGTGAAAAAAATGAATGCAAAACCATAGGAGATGAAGCGCCAAAAGTCATGTGGGCCCCGTTGGGGTAAGTTAGTACATTAACTTCCCTCGGTCATAACTTTTTCATACGATCTCCATTTCAGGTGTGTGATAGCCCGTTGGAAAGGTATTTTTTCTAACTATGTATTATAACCTCAAACTATGACTATGTATATAGTTTGACTGTGGAAAGCCAATAAAACATTGTGTAGAGCCCCAAAACGGCCCTGGAAGTAAAAAAAGATGTACTGACATGAAAAATTCCAAAATAACCAAGTTGGAATAGGTGGACAACCACCAATATCCACTTGGATGTTGTGTAGGGCTTTAGGACAACCTCGTAAGTGCATAACCCACAATTCCAAAAAAATGTCCCCATTACAGAATAATGTATTGAACTGAAAGTTGTCAAGGTGAGCCAGTTGAAATTTGGAATAGGTGGGTGGCCACCAATATCCATATGGATCAGTTTTTTCCTTCAGGATTTCAGGAGTTTGAAGTAGAGTATAACTTGGGCTATAGTGCAAAGTCGGAAGATTACTTGATTAATGGAATTAAAGAAATCTTGTTATTAACCTTAAGCTATTTTTGTAAGTACGCACGTGGGACCCTCTTCGATAGTTTAAAACTTTGAACTCTAGGAGATTTGAGGATATAAGAGGGTGTGGTAAATGTCGAAGCATCGACTTTCCCTTGTTGTAGTGTCCACTGATTGGATAGGCCCGTGCATGCCATTGTGATGTGGCATGACTAGACAATTCCACATTGAATCATGGGATTAGTCGTGAGTTAGGTATGGGACCAAACCCCTTTGTCATGTCTAAACCACGTGTTAAGTGTGAATAAATATGAATCATCAGATGGATAGAATTCCACCATATATCCTGGAGTGGAAAGAGACTTCGGGACTTTGGGTATCCAGGGATGTTTTAGCTTGTGTGAGAATGTCGAAGGGATACAGTCTAGATATCTGTGAAGACTCGGATATAATCCCTGCAAGCATGAACCACGTCATCTCCAAGTGGTGAAGACCCAATTCACGATAGTGCCATGTCATATGGGATGAGAGAGGTGAAGCTACATGGATGTCACGTGACGAAGGGGATGGCCATTGGCCATTGATGCCTCTAATACTTTGGAAAGCCATAAATTTCAAACCATAGGTCGATTTTGCACAAGGTTATAGTCATTGGAAATCTCTTTATGAACATAAGGTGATGGCGACCTCATTTGAAGAGTTCAGGGAGTTGTAGGAAAGTGAAAAAAAATTATGCCCTATTCGTTTTAAAGAGTACTTAAGCGGTCAGGTGTGACACAAACTGTGTATGTATAAATATCTTGTTTATATATAGTTTTTAGAGATCACTAGATTTGTTCAAAACTAGACCTGAATTGGACATATACTTATCTAAATGAGTATTCTTATTGAGAGACTTTATGTTAAGTATAACAATATGCCAACAATTATGTCATTTGTTTTTAAAACTCCCCCTTAATGAAGAAATGAATACTTTATTATTCCTATCATATCTCTACATATTGCAAAATCTATGTTTTCCAAATACTTAATGAATATATCATCCATATTCTCATTTTTATTACAATACATTAAATCAATTTCATTTGATTGAATATTTTCTCTTATAAAATGATGTTGAGTTTCAATAAGTTTTGATCTTGCATGATAAAATTGGTTATTTACGAATTTCATTGAACTTTGATTTTCGCACTTGATAATTACAGGTACTCTTTTCATTTCTCCCATGTATTCAAGAATGCACCTTTGCCAAATTTCTTGAGAGGTAGCAATGCACAATGTACTAAAATTTAGTAGAGATTAATGAATGCACAATGTAATTGTTGCAGCACCCCCTACCTCAGTAGGTTCTACACGACCTCCCGGTCTAAGGATCGTTCTCAAATTTACCTTTGAGCTGAAATGGATCTTTCGGATCCCTATTGGAACCTCAACATTCGATCCACAGGTCCTTCTGAAACCCCCTTATGCAAACAGGCACAAGGTGCGAGCTTCACCTCCACACGACCACAACTAGGCCTTGGCACAAGCGCCTTTCGCAACTCGCAGTCTCGCGATTTCGTGAGCCGAAGACCCTTGACTCTTCTTTTCCAACCTCTCGATATCTGATATGACGATACAGGTATAGCCCCTTCTCGCTAACGCTTCTACCAGCGACCACCGGCTAGGGCTAACAACTAGCAGCTTTCGTAACTTCGTAGCTTCGCGAGTTGAAGGATTGAACCTTCCTGCCCTTCTTTTACGAAACCCTTAGACATGAAAGTCAGAGAAGGTTTGACTCCCTCATCTCTTCTCGGAAATCGTAACTTCGCGACTTGAGTTGTTGAGCCTTTGTGCTCCTTTATTACGAGAACCTGAAGCACGATAAGTCAACAGGGCATTGACTCCTTCCCAGGTGACGAGTGTCCACCTGTCAACCACGCGGACCCCACATGATGGTCGCGCCACGTGTCAACCCAAAATCTCAGCTCTTGGCACTTCGTGACTTCTGTATTAAAAAAGAAACTCTCTCAACCTCCGAACCCTTGAGTGCACAATATGGCGAAGGTTCTGATCCAACGGTCTTCCTGTGACCTGGATCCAACGACTGTCTCTGCTCCTCGCTACTCGGAGCTTCACACAATCAAGAGTTTGATTTCCCCCCTTCAAACTCTCGAACTTTCGATACGCGATGTATTGAGATGCTAGATCTCACGGCTCTCCTTCCTCCTCAATCAATGGTTCAGATCGCATCGCAATATCGCGACTCAAAACTTTGTAGAGTAAAGGCCTTCGCCTCCCAGCTCACGATACCTAAATCCGCGATATGACCCAGATCTCTGCCACCTGTCCTCCAAAATGGATAGTCCTGATTCCTTCGGGACTTTGCAAGTCACAAAGTCAAAACACTTCCCTGTTCACCCCTTCGATGTCCGAATCCTCGAAATGTGAGGATCTCGTGACACATGTCCTCCGCAGATGGACGCCTCTGATGTCTTCAGGACTTCGCAAGTCGATACTTCCTCCCTCCCAACTCTTACCTCTTGGACTCCCGATATCCGAAACCCTGATGGGTCCTCAGATTAATGCCACGCGTCCTCTTCAATGATGGACAATCTTGATCCTTTCGAGATTTTGTGGTCCCTCTCCTCTGCGCATATGAGATTAAATCTTGTGCAGCTCCTCCCAGATCCAATGGCTATCGAATTTTTGTTCTAGATCTGACGACCCATATCTCTCTCTTCCGCTACATTCTCCTACGCTGCCTGGACGTGAAACTCCAATGGTCCAGATCTTTTCCTCTCCAGCTGATCTAACAGCAGTTGTAGCTCCCTCCTCAGCTTTCGCTTCTTCCTCCTCTTTGGAATATTTCCAAAGTATCAAAGGTCTCGGCCTTTGTTTCTATGTGAACCTTGTATCCTTGGTCTCGCTTATTTTCTTGAAGGCACTTTCCCTCCTGAGCTTCCTCGAACTCAAACCCTCCAAAGGGTCTCCTTTCAGCCTCTGTGATACTTGTAGGACTCTGTTCATGAAAGCACTCTCCCTCCTGAGCTTCTCTTCTTTTTGAATCCTCGAAAGATTCTTCGACTTCTGCACTCCTTGCAGAGTCTTTGCACATGACAGTGCTATCTATCCTGAGCTTTGTCTGTTGCTCAGAACTCTAAGGTACTTAACCCTTTCTTCTCCCTTAAATGGAGAAGCTAATTCCCTCTTGGTTGTCTCTTGCTCAAGCAACTCCTTGTTGAGCATGTAGGGTGTTCAGCAACCCTGTGAAGGTCCTCTCCTAGACTCTTCTCTGTTCCAAAACTCAAAGGATTTATTTCCTGTGCTCTCTCTGCACACCAACTCAATGCCCTCCTAGTAGAGTTTCTCCTTAGTAAACCTGTTTTCCTTTTCTAAACTCAAACCAGAGTTCTATTGTTCACTCTAGCACCTACTCAATGCCCTCCTGGCAGAGATTCTATAGAAATCCTTAGAGATTATGTCTTCCTCTGTGCCTTTCCTCTGCACAGTCCTGTCTCCAAGGTGTTCAACAACCTTAAGATCTTTCCCTGAGTTTAAGACTTTAGCTGGTGTGCTCTCCTAGCACGTCTTCGTCCAAATTCCATAGAATTGGAAGTGCACTTTATGCACTGGCTCTCAGAACCCGCAGTGTTCTGTCACGCCCTCTTGGCATGAAGCCTCAAAGAACCCAAACCTGAAATCAAAGAACCCACATATAGAAGAACCTATCTATCCCTGCAAATGCAAACTTAACCATACATTCACAGCATATAAAGAACACACCAAGACATTCATGCAACCACAGAATAACATGCAGCAAAAAAGTGTTGTTTATATTAATATGAAATGCCTCCTTTACAAGGTGTTCTTGAGCTCAGACTTTTACAGAGTCTCGGCTCCTTGTCTATCTTCTCTTCTAACTCTTTCTCTAAACAAGATCGAAAGATCTTTTAAATGAGGGGGCTCTTCGAGCTCTTCCCTCCAAGCTACCTACTCTACTCAATTACATTGAATTACATTGAATGGGCTATCTAGTCTGAATCGGATCTAGATCCATCCTTACAACCATTAAAGGCTACTTCTACCTAACGCATTCTCAAAGGCACGGCTTTGGCTCTACCAGCCTTACATACATTTAATACAGTTTCAAATTCAAAATGTGACAGGACTGGTGCCTCTCTTCCTTGAATGCGCGCTTTGAATGCACTGAGTGGGTTGGCTGGCTAGTGCATGGCTGGCTGGAGTGATGCTCCTGCATCATACTCCTCTGCTGTGAAAAAATTATGAGCTCCTGCTCATGATATCCCCAGCGCAGCTATTAAAATCCACCTGGATCCCAAACAATTCTCTGCAACTGTATCTCTGCTCCATCTCTCTACTGTTGTTGTGGCTTTGTTGTTGCTTCCCTTACATTCTCTCTGATATTCATCTTCCCTCTGTTGATTTCAACATTAGCTTTTTGAGTTGTTCTATCTCCTCATCCAGTTGCTCCAATGGCTGGCTCTGTTCATGCAATCTCCTCGGCTGCATTTTTTCTCTGCAAATGGGCAGATCATCATGATCCCCCATGTCATCTCCTCCACCTCCTGTGGTCTTAACTTGCCACTCTGTGGCAGATTCCAATTCTGCAATCTCATTACTAAGTTGTTGCTCAGCTTCTCCCTATGACAGTGTTGTTGTTTCCATCTCTCCTACTGGTGTATCTCCAGCTCTCTCCAGCTGCTCCTCAGACTAGAATTTACCTTCATCTGCTTCCAACCTGATCTGTTGGATGTGCATGCCCTGCACCTTCACCCTTCTCTCTAGGGCTTCAAACTCTTGATACAACTAAGAAAAATCTATGTTGTCTGCTTCCTCTTCTTTTTCTCCTGCTGCAAGCTTCAATGCTGCAGTCATTTCAGCTTCTTGGATGAAAAATTTGAGTCATTCCTCGGAATGCTCATTTCCTTCTTCTGCTTGGGCAGCTTTTGATATCTTCTCCAATTCTTCTTCCATGATAGTCTCTTCTAGCTGTCTTTCTATTGTTGTTGCTCCAACAACACAGAATTTTGCCTCCCCTGGGCAACATGGCAGGAATATCCCAATTCCCCCAATCATCAGAAGATTCCTCTGATCCTCCTTCTCTGTCATCTATCCTTGCTGATATGAACTCAGCTCTGAGCTCATATTCTCTCCCTTTCCCTCCTGGCAGTATGGGATTTCTACTCTACTGCTCTCTTGGCAGTCTATGAGATCCTCTAATCTCATCTCCTTGCCCTACTGGAAATCTAAATTCTCGGTCCTGCCCTCTTGTCAGTCTATGAGATCCCGCAGTGATCTCATCTCATTGCCCTCCTGGCAATGCGAAATTCCCTCACTATCCTCCTGACAGTCTATGAGATCCCGCAGCGATCTCATTTCATTGCCCTCTCAGAAATTGGGAATTTCTATCCTTCCCTCTTAGCAGTCTCTGAGATCTTCCAGTGATCTCATTTCATCCTCAATATCACTGAGATTTCTCCCAGCCTCTGGTTCACATACCTGAACCATCTCCTCTTCATCATCCCTGAGGCTTTTAGCATGCCTCAACCATCCTCTTATCTGCCTCCGCTGTCTTTTGGCCACCAATTCCCAAACTGGCCATTTTTCTTTCCTCTTCATGGGCCATTCATATACCCATCTTGACTTTGCATCTTGCTGCACCCACAATGCAATTTCCTCCATCCTCGCTCTGATCTCAGCGAGCTCCTTATCCATCTCATCTTTGCTTGGCTGCTGATGGATCTTCTTTCCATCGCATCTATGGCCTTCAATAGCCATTTTCCTACCTTTTGTCTGCCCTCCTGGAAAACCTGCTGCCACTCTGCAACCCTGAGTGCTTCCAACGTCCCCTACATTCCTCTAACTGTCTTCTTGACTGCTGCGTACCTGCAACAATCTTCACAGAGCTTCAACACTCTGCCTTCCTTTTCTTCTGTCTCCTTCTCCTGAAATATATAGATGAAAATATTAGCTCTGATACCACTTTATGTGTATAAGAGTGTTTTCCTCTATCTTCTTCACCTCCTCTACCTGCAATATACAGATAGAGTCAGGCTCTGATACCACAACTGTTGCAACACCCACTACCTCAACAGGTTCTGCACGACCTCCCATTCTAAGGATCGTTCTCGAATTTACCTCTGAGTCGAAATGACTCTTTTGGATCCCTAGCGGAACCTCAACATTCGATCCATAGGTCCTTCTGAAACCCCCTTATGTGACCAAGCACAAGGTGCGAGCTTCACCTCCACATGACCACAACTGAGCATGGATGATTTTAGGGGCTAAATTTCGCTCATGGGCTAATTTTCCATGGTTTTTCCCAAAAAAAGATACTCCATTTTAAAAATGATTCGCCCAAATTCTATAGAATAAAATTATTTTACCTTAAAAATCACCAAAATTTTATACAAACTATATAAAATCCTTATAAATTTGAATATTTTTACAAAAAAATCGCCAAACATTTATAGTTGGCATATGAAGGATTATTAAGATTCGCCAAGGTTTCTACATTTTAAAATAAATTTTCATCCTTAAAATCATCACTGCAACTGGGCCTTGGCACAAGCGCCTTTCGCAACTCGCAATCTCGCGAGTTCATGAATCGAAGACCCTCGACTCTTCTTTTCCAACCTCCCGATATCCGAGATGACGATACGGGTATAGCCCCTTCTCGCTAGCACTTCTACCAGCGACCACCAGCTAGGGCTAACAACTAGCACCTCTTGCAACTTCGTAGCTTCGCGAGTTGAAGGATTGAACCTTCCTACCCTTCTTTTACGCAACCCCGAGACGTGAAAGTCAGAGAAGGTTTGACTCCTTTAGCTCTTCTCGGAACTCGTAACTTCGCAACTTGAGTTGTTGAGCCTTTGTGCTCCTTTCTTAAGAGAACCCGAAGCATGAGAAGTCAATAGGGCATTGACTCCTTCCCAGGCGACGAGTGTCCACCTGTCAACCATGCGGTCCCCACTTGATGGTCGCGCCACGTGTCCACCCAAAATCTCATCTCTCGACACTTCACGACTTCTGTAGTCGAAAAGAAATTCTCTCAACCTCCGAACCCCCGAGTGCACAATATGGTGAAGGTTCTGATCCAATGGTCTTCCTGTGACCTAGATCCAACGGTTGTCTCTTCTCCTCGCCACTCAGATCTTTGCACAATCAAGAGTTTGATTTTCCCCCTTCAAACTCTTGAACTTTCGATACACGATGTATCGAGACGCCAGATCTCATGGCTCTCCTTCCTCCTCGATCAACGGTTCAAATCGCATCACGATCTTGCATCTCAGAACTTTGTAGAGTAAAGGCCTCCACCTCCCAGCTCATGATACCCAAATCCATGATATGATCCAGATCTCTGCCACCTATCCTCCAAAATGACGGTCCTGATTCCTTCGGGACTTCACAAGTCACAAAGTCAAAAGACTTCCCTGTTCACCCCTTCGATGTTTGAATCCCCGAAATGTGAGGATCTCATGACACGTGTCCTCCACAGATGGACGGCTCTGATGTCTTTGGGACTTCGTGAGTTGAGACTTCCTCCCTCCCAAATCTTACCTCTCGAACTCCCAATATTCGAAACCCTGATGGGTCCTCATATTACTGCCACACATCTTCTTCAACGATGGACAGTCTTGATCCTTTTGGGATTTCATGGTCCCTCTCCTCTACGCATACAAGATTAAATCTCGTGCAGCTCCTTCTAGATCCGATGGCTATCGACTATCTGTTCTAGATCTAATGGACCAAATCTCTTTCTTTCGCTGCATTCTCCTACGTTGCCTGGATGTGAAAATCCAACGGTCAAGATCTTTTCCTCTCCAACTGATCTAAAGGCAGTTGTAGGTCCCTCCTGAGCTTCCGCTTCTTCCTCCTCTTTGGAAGATTTCCAAAGTATCAAAGGTCTCGGCCTTTGTTTCTCTGCAAACCCTATATCCTTGGTCTCTCTTGCATTCTTGAAGATGCTTTCCCTCCCGAGCTTCCTCGAACTCAAGCCCTCCAAAGGGTCTCCTTCCAGCCTCTGCGATACTTGCAGGACTCTATGCATGAAAGCACTCTCCCTCCTGAGCTTCTCTTCTGTTTGGATCCTCGAAGGATTCTTCGACTTCTGCGCTCCTTGCAGAGTCTTTGCATACGACAGTGCTATCTATCCTGAGCTTTGTCTGCTGCTCAGACCTCTAAGGGACTTAACCCTTTCTTCTCCCTCGGATGGAGAATCGGATGTCCCTTTGGCTATATCTTTCTCAAGTAACTCCTTGCTAAGCCTGCAGGGTGTTCAACAACCCTGTGAAGGTCCTCTTCTGGATTCTTCTCTGTTCTAGAACTCAAAGAATTTCTTTCCTGTGCTCTCTCTGCACACCAACTCAATTCCCTCCTGGCAGAGTTTCTCCTTAGTAAACTTGTTTTCCTTTTCTGAACTCAAACCAGAGTTATATTGTTCACTCTAGCACCTGCTCAATTCCCTCCTAGCAGAGCTTCTATAGAACTCCTCAGAGATTCTATCTTCCTCTGTGCCTTTCCTCTACACAGTCCTATCTCCAAGGTGTTCAGCAACCTTGAGATCATTCCCTGAGTTTAAGACTTCAACTGGTGTGCCCTCCTAGCATGTCTTCATCCAAATTCAATAGAATTGGAAGTGCACTCTATGCACTGGCTCTCAGAACCCGTAGTGTTCTGTCACACCCTCTTGGCATGAAGCCTCAAAGAACCCAAATCTAAAATCAAAGAACCCACAGATAGAAGAAACTATCTATCCCTGCAAATGCACACTTAACCATACATTCACAGCATATAAATAACACACTAAGACATTCATGCAACCATAGAATAACATGCAGGAAAAACGGTTGTTTATATTAATATGAAATGCCTCCTTTACAAGGTGTTCTTGAGCTCAAACTTTTATAGAGTCTTGGCTCCTTCTCTATCTTCTCTTCTAACTCTTTCTCTAAACAAGATCGAAAGATCTTTTACATGAGGGGGCTCTTCGAGCTCTTCCCTCCAAGCTACCTACTCTATTCAATTACATTGAATTACACTGAATGGGCTATCTAGTCCGAATCGGATCTAGATCCATCCTTACAACCATTAAAGGCTACTTCTACCTAACGCCTACTCAAAGGCACGGCTTTGACTCTACCAGCCTTACATACATTTAATATAATTTCAAATTCAAAATGTGAGAGGACTGGCGCCTCTCTTCCTTGAATGTGTGCTTTGAATGCGCTGAGTGGGTTGGCTGGCTGGAGCAACGCTTCTGCATCAGTAATCAACTTTAGTATAGAATAATGAAACAATTGGTTTCTTATTACTTCTCTATGACACAATCCTAGATCCTATACTGAATGCATAACCTATGGTTGATTTTCTATCATTTGGAGAGCCCAATAATTTGAATAACATGTCAACTCAACATTCAAATGATTTAGCTAGTGTATTCAATCCCAAAATCAATATTTCCTTTTAGGTATCAAATGACTCTCTTGTCATATTTTGAATGGCTCTCTTGTGTCTTAGACATGAATTAAGTATGTTAACTAAGTATGCAATATCAGTTCTTATTGTGGTTAAATAATTTAAACTTCCTAGCTATCTATAAAGAGTAAGAATTGCTTATTTTGTATCATCATTAATGTAAATTTTAGCATTGTGTTCTAATGGATTAAACACATTCATATTGAATCTCTTGATAAGTTCATTTGCATAATTACTTTTAGTGATCAAATTTTAACCATATTCTATCCATACCTCAATTCCTAGACAATAATTCATCTGTCCAACATCCTTCATTTCAAATTCCTATGATAGTTGTCTTTTGATTTCATCAATCAAACTTGTAGAACTTCCTATTAGATTAAATCATCATTTCAATTTCCTATGATAGTTATATTTTGATTTTATCAATCAAACCTATAGAACTTCCTATTAGATTAAATCAAGATTCCTATTAGATTAAATCATCAACATACAACATACAGTGAAAACAAAGCAACATTTCCGTGTTCATATTTCTTTACATAAATATTTGAATCACTCTAACTTTTTATGAATCCTTCCGGAAGAAGTTATCAATTTTTATATATCATGATTTGAGAGCTTGTTTGAGACCATATAGTTCTTTCTTTAACTTGCATACAAGATGTTATTGTCAGTGCTTTACAAAAATTTCTCATTGAATAAGGTACACTTCTTCTTTTAATTCACCATTCAAAAGTGTTCACTTAACATCCATCTAATATAAATCCACATTGTTCTTAATAGTGAGTGCAATCATAAGTCTAATGGTGTTCATTTTGTGTACAAGTGAAAATGTATCCTCATGAGCTACTCCTCCCATTATGAATAATCTTTTGCAATGAAATTAGCTTTAAACTTGTCTATACTACCATCAAAATTGAACTTTCATGTGTACACTCATTTTGATCCTATAAGAACTTCTATCATTTTTGACAATGGAATAATATTTATTTTCCATAAAATTCATCCACTCTTTCTTATCCTTTTCTTTCTCAAAATTTAAAGGATATTCAACACCTATGACTTGAGACATAAAATAACAATATTTATACGTGATTGGTGTCTTAATTTTCTTCTTTTTTCTTCGTAGTTCCTCACTACTTGGTGGATTAGCTCCACTCTTTTATGGTTTACTCTTGCTACTTCTAGCTTCAATACAACTTTGAGATTCAACATCATTATGTTGAGCTTCACTTTATTCTACTTTTTCACTTTCAATGACTTCTTCAAGAAGTTTCCATACACCTTAACTTTCATCATGTGAATAGTCATGAAATATAACATCCCTACTTGCAAACACCTTATGAGTATTAGGATCATACATTTTGTAAGCTTTATGGTCAACACAATAACTAATGAAAATAGATTTGAGTTTGCATTGAGTTTTTTTTTATTTTTGTTTGGGATGTAACAAAGTTATTAACTTCCAAAAAAATCTCAAATGATTAACATCTACTTTATATCAATTGAATGCTTCATAAAAGATTTTATTCTCTAAAAATTGGTTAGACTTCTATTTTGTAAATACACAAAAGTTTAGTTCAACCTTTATTCTCTAAATCACAAATTTACTTATACACAAAGCTTCCCACAAACTATTATGTAGACTATTATCTTTAAGCATACTTTTAGTAGGCTCTAATGTGGTTGGGAGATTATTATCCTTAAACATGCTTCTAGCACACTTTACTATGGTTGGGAGATAATTATCTTCCAGCGTGCTTCTAGAACACTTTACTATGGTTCTCTTCTTCCACTCAATGACACAATTTTGCTAAGGGTTATAATGTGGTTGGGAGATTATTATCTTTGAACATGCTTCTAGCACACTTTACTATGGTGTGGAGATAATTATCTTTCAGCATGCTTCTAGAACACTTTACTATGGTTCTCTTCTTCCACTCAATGACACAATTTTGCTAAGGGTCCACTCAATGACACAATTTTGCTAAGGGTTAATCCTAATTTTGTTGAGGGTTAAGGATTAATGTGTGAAACTATGCACTATTTATGAATTCCATTGTCCTTACAGTACTTAAAAATTTAAAATTCGCCTCCTTATGTAATTTATTTATGAATTCCATTGTCCTTACAGTGCTTAAAAATTTAAAATTCGCCTCCTTATGTAATTTATTAAGGATATTGATATGTTTACACATGATTCTCAACCATATTTTTGAACTCTTTAAATATTCAAAAAAATTATTTTTCTTTCTTACAAAATAAACCCATATGTACTTAGTTGAATCATCAATGAATATAATAAAATTAAAAACTTCCCAAGTTATTTAGTCTGCAGCATTGGCCCACACACATCATTTTTCATTAATTTTAGAAAATCTAATAAAAACCTTCCCAAGTTATTTAGTTTGCAGCATTGGCCCACACACATCATTATTCATTAATTCTAGAAAATCTATGATAGCTTAATTTTGTAAGAAATAAAACATAGCTCGGATATTATATCCAAAGGGATTAATATTCCTCAGGTTTACTGTGAATAACCGTGAGTGAGATGGCAATCTAATGGGAAGATATTACATTGGTTGGACAATTCCACAGTATCATTAAGTAATGGACGCATCATTCTCCAAAGAGGACTAGAACTTCCACCCCTATGCTCACCGGTGACTATGCACGATCAGTTCTCACCCTTAAATCTGAAATTTACATCCTTCACCCGATGACTTAACCTTCAACAAAAAATGCATTTGTTTCTACAGAGGTTAAGTAAGTCATGAACGACACAAGATTGTTTGTGGGTTCAGCGAGTTCGACAGGCATGGTTATTTTCTACTTCATAACAGCATGGGAGAAGAACTACATCCGAGGTTTCTACCCGCCATTGATCGGTTAACGTCCCGTCATAGTCATTACTGTCAGTTATGAATTCTGACATCAGTACGGCAGGAGACAATCACGTCCTCCGGTTGGCTAGGATTCTTTAAGTTCTATTGTAAATTTGTTTAGTAATTACAACAAGCAGATTTGGCTCCTGATTATTGCACGCACACTAACTTAAACTCTTGGGTGCTGGTACCTTCCCACTTTCCACCTGCTTAAACTCTTTGTCAAGGGACAAGGTAAAATTTGGTAGTTAGGGTCGTAAGCCGTATTTTCTTCATTTCGGTTTTGCTATGCGCATGTTTCTTCGGAGCCCGGGAAAAGAAATATCCGACATTCGAAGCGCCACGTCGTATGGTATTACACATATGCAGAATCCCCGAGTCATTCACAGGAAGTGAAGAGTAAGGGAGCTTGTGGGATTAGTGGTATTTAGAGTGAGATGGTTTTCCTAATTATGCGTAAATTTTGACTCGTGCAATAGCAGATTAAAACCCGTTATTGTTGATTGGTTAAGTCCATTTTGATTTGCCCATTGGCACGTTAAACCCACGAGTCTGTTTCTCGATTTGTACGTTAAACGGACATTGACGCTGCTCTACCGCCTTCAGGTGGATCACGGCGAGTATGTCCATTTTGATTTGTCCATTTGTCTAAGTAGGGCGAGTATCCGTTGTGGTATTGAGTGTGACGTTGCACGACCTCTCGTGTTGGTTCGTTTAAGTCCATTTTGTTTGACTTCATTTTGATTTTTCCTTGGGTAGGTTAAAACTACCCTAACGGTCCACTTGTACCGTTGCTAGGTGAAGTGAGGGTGGGGTATATGAATTAGGTTGAGTAGGGTTGGTTAACTGCATCATAATTAGTCCTCCATTGGTACATTAAACGCGCATTGACGTTGCGCGACCAGCCTACCACCTTTTAGGTGAACCGAGAGCTGTATATGAATTACAGCGACTCGCGAGTATGGCCATTTTGATTTGTCCATTTGTTAAGTCGGGCGAATATGGTAACTGACGTCCATTGTGGTACCGAGTGTCACGTTGCACAACTTCTCGAGTTGGTTCGTTAAAGTCCATTTTGTTTGGTTTCATTTTGATTTGTCCATGGGTAGGTTAAAACCACCCTAACGCTTCACTTATATCTTTGTTAGGTGAAGTGAGGATAGGGTAGATGAATTCGGTTGAATACGGTTGCTACGTTAAACGCACATCGACGCTGCGCTACTACCTTTTAGGTGAAGTGAGAGTAGTATATGAACTACGGCTATATTTCATTAGAGTAAAGTTAACTCAGAGCAAACATATAACAGATTCTAACTCAGAGCAAACAGATCCGCTGGCCTGAATCTTGTTAGATTTTCAAGGGTAGTCAAAGTTCCATGCATTTCAAAACTTTAATTCAAATATTTTTTCTATTTTAAACCAATTCAGATTTTCAAAAGATCTACCAAAAATTAAACAGAAATTTAAAACTGCACCACTGTAAACCTCTCTATAAAACACTCTAGAGAGAAGATTGCTTTGGGGTTATTGCTTTCGGATTAGCCCGCACCACTGTAAAACCTGTATAAAACCTCTAGGAAAAAAGACTCTAGAGAGAAGATTGCTTTGGGGTTATTGCTTTCGGATTAGCCCACTCCATTTCCATTTGTCAAGTAGGGCGAGTATGGGCACTGAAGTCCATTGTGGTACCGAGTGTTACGTTGCACGACTTCTCGAGTTGGTTCGTTTAAATCCATTTTGATTTGTGCATGGTACGTTAAAACCACCCTAATGCTCCTCTTGTACATTTTGTAGGTGAAGCGAGGGTAGGCTAGGTCGAGTACGGTAGGTTAAATGTTTCATGATTAGTCCATTCGCATGTTAAACCTGATTATGTTGGTGCTCTAATACCTTTTGCACGTTAAGTAAGGGTATAGTAGAGCGATTAGGGTGAATATGGTCATCGTCATTCCTAATGTGACCTTGCATGACTTCTACTACATTTTTTTTGGGTGAAGTGAGGGTTGATGAATTAGGTTGACTATGGTCATCCTTTGAACCTAATGGACTTAGGTTGTCTTTGGACTATTCTACTTTTTTTGGTGAATTAAATGATGGTAGATTGAATAGGGTGAGTATAGTGATCTTTGATGAGTGAGTATAACCATTGTGTAAGGAATGTGTAATTTGAGCTCTCTCACATAGAATGATTTGCAAAGGTGATATAATAGAAGAATGAAAGAGTTAGAGCATAATTCTGGTTAATGATAATTTTCTAAACTTCTAACATAACTTGAAGCTATGAAAACTTGTCTTTTGTAAGGGTCTTTGTGAAAATATCTACAACTTGATCATCCATTCATTCATCTATAGATCACTTAATGTGACCTTGAAGAAGCTCCCTAATCAAGTGCATATGTATCTTAATGTTGAATTATATTTTTGGTGTGTTGAATGGCATTTTGATTTGTCGCACTAGAAGAGAAGTGTTAGGGTGGTTTTAACCAACCCATGGTCAAATCAAAATGTACCCAAACAAGATGGAATTTAAGGAACAAAGGTACTATGATACTACTAGAATCCAAACTCTCAATGGGTTTGTCAAAGTTACATGCCTTCTCGATTTGCATGAATATCAATTTTTAAAATAAACAACATCAATTTAACATATTCAAAAAAAAATCATGAACACTTATCTTTCTCATAATTAACCACCCACTAGTTGGAGAAGTATGACAATGAGCTAAAGCATGGGTTCTAAGGCTACGAGTCCACAATGATTAATTTACCTATTGATGGTTCTAACTCTCTTCAAAAACCCTAATTCCTACCTTCACAATCAACTTTTTCCACCAACAACAATCCCAATCAACAACCCTCTTTCCCCATCGACTTTCAAAACCCATCAAATAGGATACTATTATCTACAAAGAAGTCCCTCGGTCTATCCCACTTCCCTCTAGGTCTCCACCAAATGCTAGCTAGGAAAAATCAATGCTGGGATTACAAGGATTATCAGTTGTAGGTAAATTTACTCAATAAAAATAATTATCATTCCATATAGTCACAATTCTCTTATAATTTATGGTTTTAGCTTTTCATAACCCAATTATTGTAAGTCTATGGTCCTTCTAGCTCAAGGAGTAACTCTAGGGAGGAAAAATGAAATTTTAATTCCTTTTCATGTCCAAAATTCTTGGATATATTTTCATATGAGTGAGAAGCCATGTTTTTGTGGAAAAATATTACAAATGGGATAG
>ML783713.1:21517-59875 GCA_009831015.1 Picea engelmannii
AGTCTATGGTCCTTCTAGCTCAAGGAGTAACTCTAGGGAGGAAAAATGAAATTTTAATTCCTTTTCATGTCCAAAATTCTTGGATATATTTTCATATGAGTGAGAAGCCATGTTTTTGTGGAAAAATATTACAAATGGGATAGTAAGATCTCCCTAGGATCTACATATTTATCCTAGACAAATAACATATCTAAACTTCCAATGGTTTTCTTTAGATCTAAATAATTTGTTTCCTTTTATGCTAAGTGAGGGTAGAAAGGAATACTTTTTTCTTGAAGGTTTTCCTAGTGTGTCCTTGGTGGTGTAGTCTCTAAGATTCGGATCCAAGGCCTTTCAACATGCGACTTGCACATAAGAGACAAATAATATCAATCTATGATTTACTCCTAGCATTAGGAGAACAATAACATCTACCATTAAACATGAACAATATGAAAAGGGAAAATGGAGAAGTACATCAAGCTTATGTTACCTTGAATGCATTATGAGGTCCTCGTTAAACTCATTGTTCCTTTCTCCTCCTCAACTATCACTCAAGCTAGGTAACCTGACTTAGGAACTGAAGAGCTCTTCTCAATTTTGGTAGCATATCTCTATGAATGATTCTTCCCCATGTGCTCAAGATTGGCCTTCCTTATATAGATTCTTGGAATATGATTGGGAGATCGTATAGATCTTCTAAAAACCAATAGAGACTCAATTGTACTGAGTTCCAAGGCTCATTCCATGAATACCCAACTCATCCATCACTTACCTCCTTGAAAAATTTTGAATATAGAAGGTTACACGGGTGGTCACCCTTTGTACATTGTCAACTAGTGACAGGTCACCGGTTGTTAGTGGTGTAACTAGCGACTTGTCACCCCTTGATGGAAAAATGAATAACAACCTCCCTAAAAAATCTCACTAAATCCTCAGATGTCCTTCCTCACAATGTAGGGTGTAAATTAAGGCTGTAACAAATGCCCCCTAATGTGTGAAGTTAGGAGGTGAATGGATGGTTGAAACACACTACTAACCTCACCAATGTGAGGCAACACGAGGAGAGAGCAAAGAGGTCAAGAAGCCAAGGAGTACCTACAATTAAAAAACAAGGATATATATAGATCATCCTCGAGGTAGGCATACCCATGATCGGAACAAAGACAAAGCATGGCCACCAACACAATACACTATAGATCCATGAAATAAAATGAAAGACCATGGCTATGAAATAATACATATTGGATCCATTTCCTCAAAGAGATCATAACTATGAGAAAATACAATGTGGATCTATGTCATAGAATATATATATATATATATATATATATATAAGGAAGACAACGAGCACTAAGAAGAGTGCCCACAAAGTCTTGAAAGTACTCATATAGAAGTGATATACTCCATGGCAACTTGGGAGGGGTGATATGAAGAAGTGATGTGTCACTCAACCCCAAGGTCTTCGTCTCAAAACCCAATGGTACGATTCTACAACATGTGAATACATGAGATGATGTCGAGCATGGTAAAACATTGAGGTATACCATTAATAGACGCGAGGATACCCACTGATGATGAAAATGGACCCTAAAGTACTTAGTAAAATTTAATGTGTTAAAGTCAATAAGAAGATATGTGCTAAAGGAGGGCCTTAATCTACCCCCCATCAATCTACATGAAACATACATGGAGAGATGATGTGAAAAGATAGGATCACCAAGTACAATTGACATAGGGATGGTCGACACAGATGGTAAAAAAAGCATTAGATGGTCGAGTCAGGATTAACTTTCCTTGAACATAGAGCATGACATGGTGATTACTTTGAATTAATACTAAAGAGAAGGGATAATATAGTGCAACAACATACGAGGAATTGAATCACTCTCCATGATGACTGGGAGAGTAACCAATTGGAGGAGTATTTGTGACTCATCTTACTGGTACAACTCCTAGGAAATAAATAACCCAACTGTGAGATAATGACTCAAACATGTGTCATGTTCAAGGGAGAAATGATTGACATTGTCATTCCAAGATAGATCAATTGCAAAAAAAAACAAGTATTTTATTTTAATTTTTTGATTTTTGAGTGTCTCCTTCAAAGTTTAACAAGCACAAAAGAGAGATAAAAGTGTGGTTGGTATTGTATTTTTCATTCAGTTTTAATGAGCCCAAAAAAGAGTTAAAAGTATTCTCATGAGGTTTCCTAGTCATTATTTTTATGACTCCAAAAAAGACCTAAAAGTTTACTCGAAAGGTTTCAATTTCATTGTTTAAGGAACACGAAAAAGAGGTAAAAGTGAGCTAAAGCAAGTTCCTTTTTCATGGTTTAACGAGCATGAAAAAAGTTAAACATTAGCTTTTCTAGATAGAATGAGTGGCTTAACAACATGCTTCTATGTTCCAAGCGCATGGAACCGACCTACGGAACATTAATGCAAATGGGTATTGGAAAGTGAGGTCCACTCTTAGCAATTGTTGTCTCCATGGGTGAATGATTGCAACTTGTGGTTGTCAAATAATGAAAGGGGAGAGTAGTCAAGTGTTACAACAATAGTAGTAAGAAGGATCAAGGAAAATAGGAGCACATCAACATGAAACATGACATGAGAAAAAAATGCATAAGTGACCGTAAAGTAACATGAAAATTTTGGAAACCCCTCAAGATATGGCGAGAATATAGATCAAAAGAGAAGAGCATGGCTCAAAAATGAAGTCATAGTAGGTCTACAGGAGGGCTCCCTAATCCTATAGGAAATCACATCATGGGCACTAGATTGAAATTAGGGTGCTAGGTAGGGTGTCCACGAATGGTAGGCACTACCATACAAAAATGGCATGGCTATTTTTGCAACCTACGAGATCGAACCTAAGGAATAATATCATCATAATGGATGGATAATAATGCAAGATGGTATCGTAGGGAAAAAAACTATCCCTATATGTCATTTATAACATGTACCTCAAGTTCAGTGGAAGTCATCATATTCATAGAAAATGTCTTTATAATCCAATCAACACATGTAAACTAGATTCTAGGGTCAAATTTGAACGAAAATGACATTATAAATTGATAAAGTAAGCTCCAAAAAGGAAAATGACCGGAAGGCACTTACTTGGTCTAAGTGTGAAAATGGATCAATGAGTTATTAAAAAAAACTTAGCATGATAACAATCTCATTTTCACATTTGCAAAGAGAGAAATAGGAGAGCTTGTTGAAACCCCTCCTCCAAGATTGGACTATTGTAGCTCATTGTATGATATTTGTCAAACATAATTAAAAAATACCAGATCCAAGTAAATATGTGTCCCAAAATGCACCTTTCCATCTCTTCATTTTTGCATTTTGTTGGATAAATTTTTAAGGAAGTGTCCCGGAAACTCTTCTTCCCCTACGTGGTCTCACATTACAGAGGGAATTATAGGATACTAGTCACTCCCTCTCCATATGGAAATAGGAGAACTACTACTCTAGTGCCCACTATGAACCAACAACATCAAGGAAAAAATACAACATTGAGGACGTGACCAACAAATTTTTAAAATTTTGATTGATGCCCGGTTTTAATGGGATTTTCACAGGAAAATGAGAAAATGATTAAGTGGAAGGAGAGATCTCATGAAACTAATTATTTGCATCCCTTCAATATTGTTTCCTTTTGAAATTATTTTGCTTCCCTTTAATGTGGTCTCAAAACTACCTATTGAACAAGCTGGTGAGTTATTGGGATTCAGAGAAGCAATGCTTCATTGTGGAAGGAAACATGCTATACCTTGATCTCAGGGACATAATTTTTCACTAGATTATCACGACATGGAGTGCCATGGATTTTGGCAGGTATGCATGATGGGAATGATTGGATGAGCATGGACTATATCGAGTAGTATTGTCGTTATGGGACTAGGAAGATGAGCAATAAAATATCGATCTGAGTTATCACAGGGTTACCCTTGAAGACCATCCTATTCACCATAACCCAAGTAGCAGGATCAACAACACCCCACTTGGTAACTAAATGGAATATGTGGATAGCTATAGCATGTTTAGAACCCACCATGTTCAACTGGTGTGAAGGTTTACTAATGAACATGAAGGATTAGTTGACCTCATGCGGGAATGGGTGACATAAACACTTTGTGTATGGAACCATTCTTGTCAAGTTCTTCTTAGAGTGGGTGTCTCCGATGAGGCCCCAATTTGTGATACTTGACCTACTTCAAAGTGATCTAAGGATTACTCGATGGGTTGATCATATGAGCAGAGTGGTGAGAGGTAGAGAAGAGGATCATTACGGTCTTATCTTTGTGTGATGGTGGAGATAGTAGATAATAGCCATTGAATACTTTCCCTCTGTAGGGACTGAATTCACTCAGGATGTAGATCTCTTGCTCCCCCCAAGAGAAACATGGGGATCCCTCGGTAAGTGTGTTGTTTTTTAATTTTTGGAATATTCATTTTTTGTAGTGCAATATAACTGATGCAAGAATGTTTTCTGAAATAGATGTAGAACCAGAGTGTCCAATAGGATGGGTTCGATCCCATTGTTGGAGAAGTGATGAGTCATCAGAGGAAGAGAGGAGCGACGTAGATGACTTCCACGAGGTGTAGAGGAACTAACTATGGGAATATCCCCAATGCATATGGACAATATACCATTGTGCTTGCAGTGCCATACTGTAGGAGTGTCTCAACCCTTCCTTAGTCTTCCCCCGAAAGTGGCTTCGAATTTGGTTTATTACCATTATACCCATGCATAGGATGACTATAGAATAGTCTCCCCATCTATGTACTATAATCTATAATTATTAGATTGGAAAGTTTTGGTATCTTTCTATCCATAGAGCCCAACTTTTGTATATGTCACATTTTTGAAGGAGGTTACATGCTTTTTATGATATATATAGAGATTCTTCTTTTGGCTCCTAACTAGGGATGTCAAATGATGTGATTGGAAACCATGTTTTATGTACATACATGCTAAATAAATTAATTAATGTAACAAATTCCATTCTAACACACTCAATGTATTAGATTCTCGTAGAACATGACAATACTCAATATATTCAAAGTATCATTCAAGAAGACAAACCCTCAGATACTTACAGAACAACACATGATTTATGATACTATAGGCATGATTCAATTGTGAGACCATAAGTTGGGAGTTCATCCTGATAGTTATATGGTGGATGTTGAAAGAAGGATCCTCGTACAAGAGTTCAATGAAATAACTATACTTTTCAATGTTATTGGTTACAAGACCAAGGTAAACACCCCATGATCTCACCACTTCATCTATGGGAGAGAAAATCACCAAAGCAATAGAGGAACTATTTTGGGTACTACGAATGGCACTGTCATCATATCCCATGTAGACTGAGGTGAACAATGACATCTGCAAATCAATCATAAAGCATGTTAAGAAACAAACCAATATAATAAGTACACACAAAAAGAAAAGAACACCAATCCAAACCAAAAACAAACTATATGTACAAAGTATCATGTGGCCAAATGGCCTATGCATAATAATTTTTCAAGTAGAGTCCACTGCAAGGTTCTGAATGTGGATTCCCATCATAAACGACCAAATTGTAGGCTCCTCTTTGCAAGACACATTTAACAATGTAGGAACCATGCCACATGGGTTCAAACTTACATCCACCTAACATATTGTGGTGATGATCACAGACCTAAACTAGATCACCTTCCAAAAATACATTAGGATGGATTGAATTATCATACTAGGCTTTAATGCACTTCTTATGAGTCTAATTGGGAAACACAACATCATGTCAATGTTCATATAGATGGGGCATGTACAAGAGACCTTCCTCCTCGACACAAGTGTTCGTAAATAGTTCTACGACTAGATTCAAGGATGGGATTTTGAATTCAATTGGAAGCACTTCCTCCAGATCATAAACAAGTTTGAATGGGGTAAATTTAGTGGTATTTTTGGCTAAGGTACAGTAATCCCATAATGTTGAAAATAACATAACATGTCAGTTAGTATTGTGTGTCCCTAGCATCCATTGAATCATAGTCTTTAGGACACAATTTATGGCTTCAACTTTTCCATTGGCTTGAGGATAATAGGGTGTTGAGTTATCTTAATGAAAACCCAACCTAGAAGCTAATGTGTTCATCGTCTTGTTGTGAAATTAGGATCCATTATCCATCACTATTGTAGTAGGAACACTGAACCTAGCGATAATATTATTGAATACGAACAATGTGGTGACAGTTCCATAAATAGAGAAGGTAGAAAAATCCTCATCCCATTTGGTGAAGTAGTCAACATCCACGATGTTGTATCGATGGGTGTTAATTGAGGTGGGCGTACATGTCATGAAATCAATCCCTCAATTGGAAAAAGGGTGGATGGTCACCATAGGATGAAGTCAAGTAGGATGGGTGAACATATTTTGGGTAAATATTTGACAAGAATGGAACTTCAGGATGACATGCATACAATATTTGAAAATCGTGGGCCAAAATTATATGGTGCAAAATATCTTCTAGGAAGTGGCCAACCTAGAGAGATGATCACCACATGGCACAACATGATATTTATTCAGAACTCTCTCAGCCTCCTCATCGATACAACATCCACGATGTTGTATCGATGGGTGTTAATTGAGGTGGGCGTACATGTCATGAAATCAATCCCTCAGTTGGAAAAAGGGTGGATGGTCACCACAGAATGAAGTCAAGCAGGATGGGTGCACATATTTTGGGTAAATATTTGACAGGAATGGAACTTCAAGATGACATGCATACAATATTTGAAAATCGTGGGCCAAAATTATATGGTGCAAAATATCTTCTAGGAAGTGGCCAACCTAGAGAGATGATCGCCACATGCTACAACATGACATTTATTCAGAACTCTCTCAGCCTCCTCATGGAAAATACAGCAAGATATAATCAAATCCACCACTTGACGATAAAGGGTATCACCAACATTGATGCAGTGTCTATCCTAATGTCGTATGCATCAATGTTCATCACGGGAAAGAGAAGGGAAAAACCATTGGTTCAAGAGATACACTAAGACATCCTCGTACTAGGGATATAACGAGTCAATAAGGAATAAGAACTGGTTAGGGAATGATTCATTAACCATGGGTTAATCATCGTCTGGGGGAAGGTCATACATCAACTAAGCGAAAGCCAAGGATTTCGTGGACTTGGAAGACATGAAATCCAAGTCTAACTCTTGGAGGATCACAATCCACTTCGAGTATTACCCCCCTTGATTTGTTGAATCAAGATGTACTACATGGGGTTGGCATTGAAAAAAATAGTGATCTTCCACATGAGGATATAATGTTACAAATGTTGGACATATTGAACTGCTTCCAAGGCCAAATTTTCAATGTGAGAATATCAAACCTTGGGATCAACAAGGCCTTTGCTAATATAGTAAATAATGTGTTCTTTATGTGCATATTCTTCTTGTATGAGAACCATTCCTATGGTAGATTCAGCGTTTTCGATATAGAGTAGGAATTATCGACCATAGTCAAGAGGTCTCAGTAAGGGGAGTCAGCAACAAGGCCTTCTTCAAGGAATCAAATGACCATTGGGATTTTTCTTCCCAAATAAAAGGTACACCTTTCTTCAATAAGGGCATAAAAAGTTTTGTAATCTCGTCTTAGTTGAAAATGAATCTATGAAATAAGTTTCCTTCCCTTGCATATTTTGGAGTTGTTGATGTTAGAAAACATCGGGAAGACATTCTTTTAGAATAATAATTATTAATATAATTATTGATTATTAAATATCATATATAATAAATGTTCCCTATATATGGAACACTCATCATTGTAATAAAATATCCAATATATCTCATATGAAGAAAAACAAACAATATAGTATCATAGCAAGACGGACATGACTCCCTCACTCACGAGAAAGGAAAGCCAAGGAAGGAAGATGAGAGTATATTTAACTAAATTTATTCGAGAGAGTCCAAAGCAGTGAGAATCTGAGGACCATTAGAAGAAACGAGTGAGAAGGTGAAGTTGTTATGCAAGAAATCCTACTGTCGCTGGAGACATGAACATGTGAGTGAGGAAGAAGAATAGCCTCGTGCACGTGAAGGAGGAGCCTCATAGTTGTTTGCTATCAGAATAGTGCGGGTGGACCGCATGTGAGTGTGTGTGAGTGTTGTCCGCTGCCGAGGTGCACATAAAATTATCGGATGTGAAGAGCATGGAGGAAATTGATGTGGTTGTTGGGATTCGAGCCCAGGTCTCAACAATTTCAACATCTGAGGTCGTTACCATTGTTGAGAGCCATAAATTTTCTTTGTGGGTGACAACAATAGAAAAAGCTACGAGATTACGAAACACTCTGCAAGATGGAAGAATTGTTAGAGGGTTTAAGAATATGATATTGCTTGTGCGGTTGATTTGTTGTTGAAGATGCTCGCTGAAAGAAGACGATGATGATGTTAAGCGAATGAGATATGTGTTACTCCGGATATTGTGAGAGATCCCGTCATTCTCTTGAATAAATTGATGAGCCGCCACGGTTGACTGCAAACAATAGGCCTGGATGTTTCCCAAATTCGCGAGATGTCGAAGAAGTCGTTGTTTTGTCATGCCGCCTAGAAATATTGATGATGTTGTGAAATGCTTAAATTAATAGTTGGTTAGAAGTAATAACAACGTTAACTATTTGTTGGTTGATCCAAGTGATATCGACTAGTATCAACATGCGGCTGGAATTCTAGATTTTGGAGATGCTCGTTATGCACAACAATAAACTCAAGGGATCCATTCTATTAGATATAAATAACACACAAGAAATTGAATAATATATCGACTAATGAAGATGTGATGCTTGTTTAAGGATCCGTTGATATCCACTATGAATTGTTGTTGGTCAAATCGATCATGATTGGAACGTTAATATTTCCCGCAACAAGAAGAGATCCTAACTGTTGTTAGATGACCGAACTGTTATCTATCAGATTTGTGTTAAACATGGGTGCATGTGCAACAAGTTCTCTTTCATTTGGCGAGATAAGCGCAATTATTTGGTGTGGATCGATCAAGATGGACATGAGAAGCAGTGACAAATCCTCCTAGTCGAGATCACATTAATCTTGTGTCAATGTGTTGATGTTTTAGGCATCATCATGAGACATTCTCTCCCCAGAGGGACTTGTGTGGACTAGTAGGGGGGAATGTAAAGTTCATCCTAATGTGCCTCATATGGTGAAATGAAGGAACCAAGACATTGGTTTCACAAGGAAACCTTGATATGTCTTGGGATACATCAGTTCCATGAGGGAACCTTGATGTGTCCTAGAGATGTTTGAGGTAGGAATCAAGAGGGAGTACACCGTTCCTTACAAACCTCAACAGAATGGGGTCGTGGAAAGGAAGAACAAATCTATTGTTAAAGCAGTCAAGGTGATGATTCATGATCAACATTTACCTATGTTTCTGTGGGAAGTGGTAGCCATGACTGCAATGTATGTTCAAAATAGAAGTTCTCATAAGACTTTGAGGAACATGACTCCCAAGGAGGCCTTCACGGAAGTGAAGTCTGAGGTTGGACACTTCATGATATTTGGGTGTCCATTATACATTCATGTACCCAAACAGAAGAGTACCAAGCTAGACCCTTCAGGAAGAAAGGGTACATTTGTGGGGGTACAATGAGTCTTCGAAGGCATACCATATCTACATCCCTAGTCAGAGATAAATTGAGGTGAGCAAAGATGTTACCTTTTTGAGGAGGAGGTAACCTTCAAGAGATCTAGAGGATATCACATGGATATTGATAGTGAGTGAAAGGAAAAGAGGGCAGCTTCTCCCCCTCACCCTGCAATAGTTCAGAGGGAGATAGTTGAGCCTATTGACCCAATTGATCTCATCGATCATGTAGCTCTAGTTGATGTTCCTAGAGATATTACAGTAGGTTGAAAGAGACCTACATGGGATCATAAGGCTCTTTAGGAGGTAGAAGGACATGTAGCTCCATGTGGTACTTCCCGAAAGAGAAAGAGAACTCATAGATATTTGTGATATTCTGCAACTATGAGCCACATCATTGATTTTGAGCCTTCCTGTTATGAGGAGGAATTTAGTCATTGAGTATGGAGAGATGTCATGATGGAGGAGTATCAGTCCATCATGAAGAATGATGTGTGGGATATTGTTTCGATACCTAAGGGGAAGTCTGCAGTGACTTCTAAATGGATCTATAAGATCAAACACACATCTGACAGGAGCATCAAGAAGAACAAAGCGAGATTTGTTGCTAAAGGATTCTCTCAAGTGGAGGGAATAGATTATGAGGAGACATTTTCTCTTGTTGCTCGATACACTTCTATACAGATGATAATTTCCCCTGCAACATCCATGGGTTGGAGAGTACATTAGATGGATGTGAAGACAACATTTCTCAATGGAGAGATTGAGGAAGAAGTATACATCAAGAAACCATATGGTTTCGTGATTCATGAAAATGAGTCTCATGTGTGCAGGTTGAAGAAGGCCATGTATGGACTCAAGCAAGAAACTCGAGCTTGGTATGAGAGGATTTATGGACACATGATGAGTTCAATATTCAATCAAAGTGTTTTCGATCCCAGCCTGTACTACAATATTGCTAATGGTGAGTCCCTGATTTTGGTACTCTACATTGATGATTTATTCCTCACAGGTACAGAGAGCCTTATTGTTGAATGAAAGTATGCATTGGGATCTAAGTTTGAGATGAAGGACCTTGGTATGATACACTACTCCTTGGTACTAGAGGTTTGGTAGATAACTAATGAGATCTTCCCGAGTCAAGGGAAGTACATAGTTGAGATATTGAAGAAATTTGGGATGTTGAACTCGAAGCCTGTGGCTACACCAATGGTTACAAATCTGAAGAAACTAAGTGTGTTTTTTCCGATTCTGACGAAATTGATCCGACTGTGTAAAGACAATTGATTGGATCATTGAGGTATCTATTTAACACCATACCAAATATTTTCTATGTAGTGATTGCACTTAGCCAGTTTATGAGTCAGTTGAGATAGACACACTAGATTGTTGCGAAGCGTGTGTTGAGATACCTGAGAGGAACAGTTGGACATGGTCTGAGATATACTTCCAGTATTAATATAATATGGAAAGAATATATTGACTCTGATTGGGCAGGGAGCGTAGTGGACAGTAAGATCACCTTTGGGTGTTGGTTCACTTTGGGATCTTCCATGGTTTCTTGGTGTAGTAGGAAACAAACTTATGTGGCTTTGAGCACAACAGAAGTAGTGTACATTGCATTAAGTATGTCAATCTATGAAGTAGTTTGTCTTCGCAAGCTCCTTGCAAATTTATCCTAACATGTGTTTGATTCCACCATTATTCATTATGGTAACCAAAGTTGTGTGAAGATCATAGAGACTCTAGTGTTTCATGACAAATCGAACCACATTGAGATCAAGTACCATTACATTCGAGACATGGTGTAGAGGAAGGAAGTATTGGTGCTATACCTTCCTATAGATGAGTGGGCTGTTGATGTTATTGCCAAAGCAGGATGAAGTTCAAGTACTTTTGTGATAGACCTGGTGTTGTAGAGAATGCCTCCCTCACTGAGAGGGAGTGTTGATGTTTTCATCTTCCTAAGACATTCTCTAGATTGTACTCCTCTATGACTGAGTTGAGTTGGTATGTGATGACACTTATCCAATAAGGGATAAGTGTGTTTGGGCTTATAGCCCAACATCCCATGTGGAGAGCACAAGAGGACATGTCAAGGGAGTTGACCCTTGACGTCACACATTATGGGAGTTGACCCTAGTGTTTCTAGAGGGTGTAACCTATAGAATTCCACACGGGAGTGCCATGTGTGACAAACCTTTTACTACTATGGTTGTTGTGTACCACTTCCAGAGACTGCGTGTCTCTGGACAACAGTTGTGTACTACTATGGAAAGATACATCCCTAGCTAAGAGGGAGTGTTGATGTTTCAGTATCGGGTGGAACTTCTACTAGATTAAGTTGCAGACCAAGAGAGATAGGATACATTTATCATAAAGGTTCACTTGTGGTAAATGATCCCAGATGTAGTCCTTCCTTCATCATGACAAGGAATAATATGTACTCGAGGTGCTTGAGGTGCTTTCCACGTGTCAATTACCATCAAGCTAACATTCACTCACATGTGTGTAGTTATGGTGAAATATCTTGGTGTGGTCTTTATCCTATTCATGGTTATTTGACAAGGAATGATAAAGTCTCAATATGCTATATTCTATTACATGCAGACCTAGAGTGAGCCGCATCTGAGAGAGAGTCAATCAGATCAAAAGGGAGAGTCGCATAAGGATTTTCTCCTCGGTTCAGGTGGGAGAGAGACGTCTCCCAAGACTAACATACAAGTGTCATGAGTCTATGGTGAAGTTTGTATACTTCAGAGACAAGCTTGGCATGATGCAGAATGTCTCCCTCGTTGAGAGGCGGTGTTGATGTTTGGACAACATCAAGAAGACATTCTCTTAGAATAATAATTATTAATATAATTACTGATTATTAAATATCATATATAATCAGTAAATGATAATAATTAATAGTTATAGATTATTCAAGGGATGCATCATTTCATGAATGGTCACCATATGTTCCCTATATATGGAACACTCATCATTGTAATAAAATATCGAATATATCTCATATGAAGAAAAACAACAGGAGTTGGCTAATAATACAAGGAGGATACAAGTTCAAAATTTCCTCAACCTTCAAGGGATGAACCATGGTCCCATACTTGGACACAAATAATCCTAGAAATCGCCTAGACACCACACACGAAGTGCGTTGATGTGGGTTCAAACGAATATTATAGTTGTGGCATCAGGTGAAAATGTCCTGCAAGTGACCAAGTTGATATACCTATAGTTTGGAATGAGAAGCTAGATCATCAAGGTATGCCTCTACAATATTTCCGATGTCGTGAAACACGTATGACATGGACCACCAGAATGTGTCCCTAGAATTTTTAATACCAAATGGAAACTTTCTATAAGAAAAGGTATCCCAAAGAAAAAGGAAGGCACTCTCGTATTGATATTCCGGTCTGATATGGATCTAATTATAGCTAGAGAAAACATCGATGAATGAGGGTATTTCAATCTAGACACATTCATCAACAATCTAATCAATGAACATGGTTGGATAATTATCCTTAGGAAAATCCTTATTTAAATCCTTATAATCAATGCAAACCCTAATGGTTCCCTATTTCTTAGAGACCAGAATGAGATTGGATACTCATTCAGTCAAGGGAAATGGATAGATAAATTGTTCTCAAAGAATCATTTCAACCTCCACATTGATGGTAACATCTTTCTTTGGTTTGACAAACTAGATATTTTGATTGACTGGGTTGGATCTATCATACATTTTAATTTAATGATTGACAATCTGGGGTTAATGCTAGGAATTTCTTCACAGGACTAAGAAAATACATTGCATAACTATTTAAATAGGGTCGTATAAAGTTAAATTAATGAGGAGAAAAATTAACACTTATCAGGATGTGTTCCACAACACCTAGTTTCTCGGAAATGTCACTGGGAATAGTCTTCAAAATGTTGGAAAATTTCCGTTTTGAAAATAAATATTTTAGGAAGATAGGAGATTGGGACCATTGAACTCTATCATAGACTACAAGATTTTTTATTTCATACTCTAACTATTCCAATTCAGGAAGAAATGACATGTGATGGTGTAGATCATCCCATGGCCTATTAGGTGAATCCATTACTTCCATGATGGATTCATTAAAAGGAAGTTCTAGATCGAGGAAGTCATGTGAATTAGAAAGAGGATTAACAAACCGAGAAGGCATCAGATGTTGATCATAATCCACATCATGGGGATATCTAGAGCAGAGTGAGTAGATATTGACTTGATTTCTAGGAAATCCCAAATATGGAAAGTGGCATAGAGGATCCATAAGACTCAACGTCCTCGGGATGAGGAACCACCCAAGGATTGGAAGACCTGAGGGATCCACTTGTAAAAAAATAGATAATACTAGCTGGAGAAATGATTGGGGTAGGAGATGGTGGGGGAAGGGGAAATTTACCATCAATGAGGAATCATTGAACATCCTTGCACCAAGAGTCATATAAGCGCTCTTGGAATCACCAACAAAGGGTACATTGGAACCCACATTGGATCCAAATTCTAGGGTACAAATGCTAGCTGATGAATAATAATTATTTTCCCCTGATGAGGGAAACATAAGACACAAAATACTGATGAGATGATTTTTGTAATCTCATAGAACCAAGTACGTCCAAGTAGAATATTATACTCAAGAGGTGCGTCGACTACCTCTATCGCAAAGGAGACAATCTTGCCACCTAAATCGATGGGAAATGTAGTGGTTATTCTATGAGGATGGAACATGTGTACGTTGAAGGATTTCATCATGGAATTTGATGTTTCAAGTTTTGGATAGATGAGATATCTCCAACATGCAATAGACATGATGCATTTCGAGGCTCCTTCGTCAACCACAGTGCAAAGGAATTTTTTCCCTAATACTCTCACTTTAATCTGAGAAGTGATTTGGTGGGAAAAAAATGTTGAACATGGCCTGAATCAAATTTTATTAGGCTCGTCTCTAAGGGATCAACCCTACTGATAGTTGATAAAAAAATATGTTCACTATGCATGGAAATTATGGAAGAATTCTAGAGAAGACATGACACATGGTGCCTAGGCCAAGTCTTCCATAATGTTGTAGTTTTGGGTGGCCAATGAATTTGGATTATGATTCATGTATAAAGGAATTCCCTTTGGAGGGAAAAGCAAATTCTCAAGGTTTTTCTTCACTATTTGAAGAGAGACACTAGGTTAGGACGAGGAAGTTATCTCCTTCACAACTGGAGTAGTTTCAAAATTGTTATAATTACGAGATCAAGTTTACATATTGACCATTTGATCACACATGAATATTGTGGAATTTGAGGATGATCCTTGATATTGAGGGTTACTTGTCATTTCTCGTAGTGTATGGGTAGGATTTGAGGCAACCATTTTCTGAGGTTGAGGGAGGAAATGATGAGTTAAGACAATAGGATTTTGGGGGTCCTTTTATTGTGCCAAGTATTGATGGATCTCATCCTTCTTAGGACACTGGTAACTAGGGTGGTCCTCCCCACAAATCGTCCAGGGGAACCAACTCTTCTTCTTCTATTTCCTCCCCCCCTAGTTGTTTTGGGATTGAGAAGTCCCATTCTTAGGGTTAGATTTTTTCTTCTTATTATTCTTCTTCTTTCCTCCAGGTTGCCAAGGATTTCTGATTTGTGTGGATTTCATAGAATTCACCTCAGATGTTTTAGTGAGGATTGGAACAGTTTTAGCTATGGGTGCAATAGTCGATGGATTTGGAAAAATAGTCATGTGACCCATCTAATCAACTAGCTGATCCACGAAGGTATATGAAATATAACCAACCACACCATCGCCATGGGGTCCTTGGATTGAGATTTTTGGATCCATTGACAACCAATGAGCATGTGGGATGATATAATATAGGGTGCCTAGTTGGGAATAGATGGTAAGAGAGACTTTGTGAACTAGTCTATCGGGATTTGGTGAGGAATTTGGGTTTTCATCATCCTATGTCGTCGCCTCAACTCATGTATATGATTGGATATGCTGGTGGAAGTATATTGACACATAGACATAGATTTGTTCCAATATCATACTATATGAGAAACTGATAATGTGCCAGGAATTCCATATCCAAGTCGTTGAAACTATTAAAGGAAGTTACTTTGAGATCAATGTTCCATTTTTCAGTGCCTCCAATCAAGGATCGTTGGAAAATATGCAACCATATACTATCATCCATCAAATGATTGAATGAACACCACAAATGACAAGTCATTGTGTGTGTAGATGGGCCTTCCCCCAACTTTCCATCAAACATGGGCATATCAGATAGGATATTTGAAAATATAGCCAGCCATGAGGGGTCATGGAAAATGGGGTCATTCATGAAATTTGAGAGATTATTCAAGTCTAATGTTTCTAAGAAAGGAAACAATGTATGCTAATGAACATTGGGATGAGGATGAACCATGAGGTCCTCCCATGTTTTTGTTTCGGGGGAGACTAGGTGTTCCATAAGGGTGAGTTCCCCCATGGATGGAAGCACTCTTAGGAGCATGACTTCTCCTAGGACTAGACATACCTCCAAGAGGATTTCCCCTAGGGGAAAATATAGACCCTAAAGGAAAACCACTTCCTTGACCAAAACTATCCCCACAGAAAAATCCACCAGGACAAGATGTATGGATAAAGGGATAAACACCCCNTAGGACACTGGTAACTAGGGTGGTCCTCCCCACAAATCGTCCAGGGGAACCAACTCTTCTTCTTCTATTTCCTCCCCCCCTAGTTGTTTTGGGATTGAGAAGTCCCATTCTTAGGGTTAGATTTTTTCTTCTTATTATTCTTCTTCTTTCCTCCAGGTTGCCAAGGATTTCTGATTTGTGTGGATTTCATAGAATTCACCTCAGATGTTTTAGTGAGGATTGGAACAGTTTTAGCTATGGGTGCAATAGTCGATGGATTTGGAAAAATAGTCATGTGACCCATCTAATCAACTAGCTGATCCACGAAGGTATATGAAATATAACCAACCACACCATCGCCATGGGGTCCTTGGATTGAGATTTTTGGATCCATTGACAACCAATGAGCATGTGGGATGATATAATATAGGGTGCCTAGTTGGGAATAGATGGTAAGAGAGACTTTGTGAACTAGTCTATCGGGATTTGGTGAGGAATTTGGGTTTTCATCATCCTATGTCGTCGCCTCAACTCATGTATATGATTGGATATGCTGGTGGAAGTATATTGACACATAGACATAGATTTGTTCCAATATCATACTATATGAGAAACTGATAATGTGCCAGGAATTCCATATCCAAGTCGTTGAAACTATTAAAGGAAGTTACTTTGAGATCAATGTTCCATTTTTCAGTGCCTCCAATCAAGGATCGTTGGAAAATATGCAACCATATACTATCATCCATCAAATGATTGAATGAACACCACAAATGACAAGTCATTGTGTGTGTAGATGGGCCTTCCCCCAACTTTCCATCAAACATGGGCATATCAGATAGGATATTTGAAAATATAGCCAGCCATGAGGGGTCATGGAAAATGGGGTCATTCATGAAATTTGAGAGATTATTCAAGTCTAATGTTTCTAAGAAAGGAAACAATGTATGCTAATGAACATTGGGATGAGGATGAACCATGAGGTCCTCCCATGTTTTTGTTTCGGGGGAGACTAGGTGTTCCATAAGGGTGAGTTCCCCCATGGATGGAAGCACTCTTAGGAGCATGACTTCTCCTAGGACTAGACATACCTCCAAGAGGATTTCCCCTAGGGGAAAATATAGACCCTAAAGGAAAACCACTTCCTTGACCAAAACTATCCCCACAGAAAAATCCACCAGGACAAGATGTATGGATAAAGGGATAAACACCCCACTGGGAAAAATTTACCCTAGAGGGCGTGCGCCCACGAATAGTGGTATATGTGGAATCCATAAATCTTCTAGGAAAAGGTGTGCTATAATCTTATAGATTCACTAAGAACAACTCCAAACCTACTAGGCATATTTTAACCGAAAGGGAAACTTAACATGACCAAGTTGTTCATTGAAATGGTGGAAGTGGAAGGAATTCCACTTACGAAGTTGAAACCAAGGCTTGTCCCCCCACTATAAGAATATCTAGATGTGGGAATCAAAACCTATGGGATGTGTGTAGGAATGCTTCAAATACTTACAGAAGGAAAATAATACATGACTGACATCCCCTAAATAGAGGGACCTATGGAAATGTTCATGGATGATGTAGGTTGTTGGCATGTAGTGGGCATACCATCGGTTCAACATTAATTCACCAACAATACCCTCAGATACCATCCCTTTCGGCATCACCCACAAGCAGGTGAAGTCTCACCCGAGGTATCTATGGGGACTGCAAGAACCAGATTTTCACAGCCATGAAGGAATAGGACACATTCATCATGACCATTACACTTATCATTAGTTCATTATAACATTTATCATGTGTGCAAAATTATCAGAACAAATAACATATTAGTATTAACCATACATTATATGAGCGCAATAAACAAAACAATAAACACATCATAACACAGATGCACCGGGATTTAATGTGGCTCACCCAAGATGGGCTACATCCACAATGACCGAATTATTATATTATTCATAATCATATATTACAAAATATGTGCATTGCGGTCATACATTATTCCCTTTCCATTCTCCTATTCTTCTATATATCTCTCTTCACTCTTACATTCACACATACAATGCATATTAATCTATTTTTATCGCCATCCCCTCTTGACTACATTAAATTCTAAGTTCTCTTATATATCTGAACTCTTACATATTTATACGATTAAATTAGGGCTTATCTCTTTTCGTTGGAACAAAATTCCTAACAACTTACAACTCACTTCCTTCCTTTTCACATGTTGTTCCCTGAAAGTGCACCAATTACCTTTCCTTATTTAGCATGCGTTGTGAAGTTTCCAAAACATGTCCCAAAAATTCTTGTCCTAATAGACCCCCAAAAATAACTTGTGGCTCATCCCAAGCCACTTAGGCCTTCTGTTGTGATTCCTTCAATGTCATAGCCAACTTCTCAAAAGTCTCCTTTGCAGTTGCAATATTATCATTTTCTTGTACTTCTTGCACCACAATATTGTTTGATGTTTATGCATTAATAGGTTTCTTGAGGTTTTCTACACTGTCTTGCGCTACTTCCTTAACGATGCACTGTGGAGCTGCAAGTTCTTTCGTTACCGTGAATTCTTCCTCTTGCAATGGATCAATATTCTACACAAGATTCTATTGTTCCTCTCTGATTTTTTTTATTTCTTGATGTAGCTACCTATTTTCCACTATGGCCACCATTCTCCCTGGAGGTGACATAGTTCTCATTGTGTATTTAATCTTTTGTGCCTTCTCCCGCATAGTCTATAGCCTTTGGTCTAATGTTTGCATCTATGCATTCTCCAACAAATGAGTCCATACTTTTGTTCTTTATTCATACAATTTCACACATTCTTCATCCAAACTCTTAATTCTCTCTGGAGTCATCATGGTTGTTTCTCCCTTTTCTCTGTTTCTTCTGGTGGAGTACTTGGCATAGTGTGAGATTCCAAGTCAAGGATATTCACGTGGAAGCCCTAAATGGATTCACTGATCTTTGTCACATGCTCTTCCAATGGGGAATATGCTTCCATGTATACTTATGGTATGTTGTTTTATATTTCCTATACCTCTCGGTGAAGCCTCTCTTGTCTCTATGTAGTCTGATCCCGTTCTTGCACTAGATTGTTGTATTATGTGTGCAGTGTTGCATTGTCTTCATTCACTTTGGGAAACTCCAAAGAAGTCGACACTTTGTGCAATTGAATTTCCTGTCTAACATTTGTTTGTAAATTGTGTAACACATTCATGGGTAACTAAGACAACACTAAGTCAATATGACTTAATGCTTGCACTCGCTTCTACATCTTTATCGTGGGGAACTCTATATCCCCTACTGATATCTTCATTATCTGCCACTTTTTTTATGTTGATGGTATCTATGATGTTGTTGGTCATGACTCTATGATCTTGGTTGTAATTCTAGTGTGTTCCTATTCTATCCTTTGGATTGGTGCGATCTGATTTGACTCCAAAATATGAGGTAGTGTGGCTACCTGCGTCTGCATGTTCGAGTGCATTTCCTATTGTTTCTGTGAAGATCCAATAAATTCTTATTTCGTCACTTCATTCACTTGATCTCTGATTTTCTCTAAGTAATCATCCTTGGTCAAGGATTGGATGGCTACTTTCTTGAACGATTTCCTCTTCTTAGGATTGTGCATTGATCGCTCATTCAAATTCTCTTTTCTCTTTTCTCCAACGTGAGGTACTATTTACTATGTTTCACCTTCACCATTGCCTTGTTCTTTCTTCTCCTTTTCTTCTTCCATATCTTTCTCTGGTTGTTGTGTCTCCTTTAATGTTATTTATGTCATGATGGTTTTCCATTATATGTCCTAGTTGTTTACTATCTAGATGATGTCATGTTTTGTCAAGCTATAGTGCGTCAAAAAACATTGTTGAGCCAGATCCCTCTTTTCTTGAACATACATATGGTGTCATCCTATCTTGAATTGCATGATATTTTTATATGCTTCCAATATCTGCAGTTGAATGTGTGGTGTATCCTCAATGCATTGCCATATTGTCTCATTATAGACATAGAAGGTCATGTTTTTTTCCATCTATTTATTCTTGTATGTGGTATGCCACAACGAAACATACCTTGATTCTAAGTATGGTTTTTGCATACCCTCTAGGAATTGCATCTCGTCTGGATGCCTCCATGCAACCAAACCTATCAAAATTAATAACTACGCATAAAGGAACTTTGTTCCTTTATCTTGTGCCTCCATATAGTTGGTTAAAAATTGATTCATGAGAAATGTTTCCCAGTTCATTGTCACTCCTGCTACGCATTTGTCCATTGTTTCTATAACTCTTGCTAGCACATGATCTTTACGAAATTTCCTAAGTAACTTATAGGCCAACATCTATGTCGCAAATCTTACAGTATCATCATTGATGCTTATGACGTCTAGTCCACACACTTCTTTGAATGTGTCATATGTTTCCTTAATTCTTTATACTAATTCTTTTTCATGCGTCTAGTCTATGAAAAGTGGTAGAGGGTCTTCCCCTACTAATGGTAATTCTATAATCCATGCAATCAATTGTGTGTCGATTGACACTTCCCTATACAACCATAAAAATCCTTTGTGAACACAACCTAACAATAACTTGATGCAGATGTTGATATCTACACTTCTTCCAAGATGAGGTATCTCCAACATGTTCAATATTTTTTTTCTTTGCAGTTATGTGGCCCATTCGAGTGGCTCGCATGTGATTATAAGTGAATCTAAAATGGACGATGCGCGTAGGTAATTATTTGGAGCTAATTCTAGAAATGTCTTCGGATCTGTCAGGTCGTGGTATGAAAACCTTATTCTTCCTATGATGTTAAACATATCTCCTTGGACATTGACCCCAGGTGGAATCACCAATGTAACAAGGTAAGAATTCTCCTCTTTTTGCAGTCTGACTTGCTTGTATGTAGGCTTTCTAGGTGGCACACACACTCTGGGAAAGTTTTCCAAGATTGGATTTGTTTCTTCTACTCTTAGGATTTCTTCCTGCACCAGTGTCGCTTCCTAATTAGTGTGCAGTCTATTCGTTAATGATGTGGAAGCTCTTGTCTTTTGTGGCACCATGAATTTATGTACTTTGATTCAGCCCGCAACACACTAGACTCTCTCTTTTGTAAGCTCTGAATCTTCTTTGTCTCTTTGTTCTCTACAAATGTTAAGCAACAATAACCCTTACTCATCGCCCCCTATTCTTCCTTTATAAGTTGTTTTCAACTATTATCTTCCTCTTCACATCCAAAATTACCAGTCCCATATGATTGTATTCACATTCATTTCTTTCCATTTTATGTATTAAATTCATATATTTTGATGGATCATGGTCTAGATTTTCCAGCCTGTCAAGATCTTCATCATTAATTTTCATTTATGACTATGTGTTCCCATCGTCATCTTGCCATGGTTTTTTATCTTTCATGTGTTTCCCATCCTCTGCACAGGTCTTTATTCTATTTCTTCAATTCACCTTTATGTGCATAGTTCAATTCTCCTCCCTTTCCGTGACATTTTCTTGTTTGTCTTTGAATAATGCCCAATTTAGAACTTAAATCTTTCATGTCTCTTCAATTTTTTATTTTGACTTGTCTCAAGCTCTTTTATCTCTTTTTATTTTCTTTTTCTTTTTCTATAATACAATATAATTTAGATACTATGGTACACATACTAAGAAGTCAGGCTAGTGCATGGAAGCACAATTGTCCCTATATAGTTTCATCTGACTACCGTTTAGGATTCCTTCTATGATTTCCCCATTAAATTTCTCTAATTTAACATCACCTGCTTTTGTCACAAACATTATCGCATATGGACCCAACCAGTGTATTTGGAACTTTCGAGGGTGCTACAATTTTTTTCTATCATAGAGAGAAACCAAGTATCCCATCTAAAACTTCTTATATTTAATATGTCATTCATTCCATGTCTTTTTTCACACTTTCTAAAATTGACGATGAAACCCTACGATGAAGTGGTCTTTCGTGAGTTCCACTAACTCTAACATTATTTTATCTATTGCACTGTAATTTGTAAGCTCTGTCAGTGCGACAATGCACATACTTGGCAAAATGAATTCCATGGGCATAACTACCTCCTAACCATATACTAATAGAAATGGTGTATGTCCCGTCAGCTTCTTAGATGTAGTCCGATATGCCCATAGTACTAAAAGAATACTCAAATCTGATTCATATCGATTTACATTACATATATTTGTTAGTCCATGCTCTAGGATCTTGTTAAACACTTACACTATTTTGTTCTCCTGAGGATGATAAGGTGTGATCTTCTGGTGGTGAATCTAAAATTATTTTTTCAAACCAACAATTGTTCTATTCAATAAATGAGTCCCTTGATTACTCATAAGGATTCTCAGACATCCAAACCTCATAAAAACATTATCAAAGAGAAATAGTGCAACATTCACCACGCTGCAATATCTCATAGGTTCTTCTTCATCCCATAAGGTCAAATAATCCATCACAATGATTATATATATTTCTCCTGACCTTTTTTTCTGGTGGGTTCATCAGTCCAATGAAATCAACAACCCATTTATCAAAATCATACAATGTAACTTGTGGTATTAAAGGAATATTTTCTCTTTTGGAGGGATTCCCAACTCTCTAACATAAATCACAGGTTTGACAAAACTCTTTAGTGTTCTAATGAACGGTGGGCCACCAAAGTCCTGTGAAAAAAATATTATGATTTGTCACTTTCCCTACATAATGGCATGCAAAAAATCCTTCATGTACCTATGATAATATCATAGGCCTTTTGTGTTCTAATACACATCGCCGAAGAATACCATCTTCACCTACTTATACAAATTCCCCACTATAAGATGATAATTTTCTTCCTTTACTACTATTTTTTTCTTCTGCATAGTTGTAAAGTCGGGTGGAGATACTCCTGTGCTCATGAAATCTAAAATATCTATGAAGATATCATTGGCCATCTGTACTGGGAACAAGTGTGCATCTAGTAGGTTGTCATCCAAATTTCCTACATCTTCCCCTATTGGTATGTGCAGAAATTTATTAGGTCATGAGTTCAATTTCCCTCATTTCACAATCACTTCAAATTCATACTCCTGAAATAGTAATAGCCATATGAATATCTTCCCATCCAACACATGCTTATTGACTAAGCATATTAGTGCAGAATGATCTATGTACATCTTAAAATTTGATCCTATTAGATAATTCCTAAACTTTTGTAGTGCATACACCATTGCCAGTCCTTCACGCTCTGTAGTAGTGTAATTTTGTTTCGTAGTTGACAACTTCCTACTAGAAAATGCATTGTGATGGTCCAAAATTCCTTCCCTTGGATAAGCTATAAGTGTGACTAATTATATAGATGATGCATCTACATGGACATGGAATTGCTTCTTCCAATCTAGAAATACTAAATTGGACGTGGTAACTAGCTTTTTCTTCAATCTATCCAAACTTTGTTAACATTCCTCGTACCATTGAAACTTGACCTCCTTCTTCACCAATTTGTCTAGAGAGGATGTGATTTTCACGTATTCTCTAATAAACTTTCTACAATACCCTGTATGAACCAATGTTTCCCACAATTGTCGCGTCGACATAGATGGTGGAAAATACACAATAAAAACAATCTTCACAGGGTCAACTAAAAGTCCTTATTTACATACTACATTACCCAACAAGATACCAAATGGTGCACATAGAATGAACTTCTTCAAGTTCAAAGAAATATGGAAATGTATACATATGTCCAACATCAAGCACATATTTTCAACATGGTCTTTCAACAAACTAAACAGTGTCCAATCATCCAAATAGACCTCTAGGAACTTATGAATGAATTCTTTATAAGTTGTGATAATAACTCAAGAGAATATTGTTGGCACATTTTTGAACCCAAAAGGAATGATTGTATACTAATAATATCCCCATTCTATCAAAAATGATGTCTTATGTCTATCTTCCTACACAATATTAATCTGGTGATACCTGGAGAATCCATGAGTAAATGATTAAGCTTCATGTCCTCCTACATTCTCCAAAACTTCATCTGTAAATAGAGTATGAAATGGGTCATGTAAGCAAGCATCATTCAATTTCCACAGATCCACCCAAATTTTGATTCCACTTGTTTTCTTTTCATGAATCTCCATTGGACTGATCCATTTTGACTCTGCGACAAGTTCAATAATCCCAACTTCCAACATCCTATCTACTTTTTCTTTTACTTTTTCTTATATATTGGCTTATACCAGTATGGTCTCTGCTTCACTGGCTAGGAATCCAGCTTCAAAGGAATCTTCATCTCTCCAAATTCCCAAGAAATCCCTTTCATCGCTGAGAATGTAGTCAGAAAAAGGTCCCAGTATTCGCAAAGTAAATCAATAATCTTCTCAACAGTTTCTTCATTCCAGTAATCTCCAATGTTTGCGAACTTGAGATTATCCTTTGTACTAATATTCACTTTGTGCATACTCAATAGATTTGCATACTTGAGATATTCAAGATTGGGACCTTCTACTGTGCGCTCTCCTTTGGTTTTTGGTATTTGCAAATTCCTCAAGTCTTTGTCCTCCTGGTATCCTCCAACAACATTATAGAATTCCAAAACCTCTTGAATAGTCACATAATATATGGGCAGAGTACATAAGGATGATGGTATCTTTGAATCTTTTGCGGTAAAGATCTTGGATTTGATAATATGAAAAGTAGTGTACAAAAAGGGTATCGTGTTCAAAACTGAAAGTTACATTAAATTTGCGATTCAATTCTTCCCAACTATTTTTTCTCTACAGACTTCTAGTTCTAAGTACCAGTTCTTAGACATCATGTCCAGAGTTTGTACAAAAAGTGCATCTATTCCTGCTTAGGTATTGAGCTCCATGTCGCAGTGCACTATGTAAGATGATCCATAGGAAAACTCAACCTAGCATACTTATGTGAAAAATATTCAATTTATGTTCCAAACCTAACCTGTAACTTACTTTTTCATTGCTACCAATTCTCTATTCTCTCCTTATGCACAACCCACCATCTTGTAGGAGTCACTTTCAACACAATGTCTAAAGTTATCAATATTTGTTGATCTCGTATATGCAATTCAAATTCCCTTACATAAATATCTGCATATTTTAGTCAATCATACTTTGGGGGATCACATACCTTATCTCCAATCCATTGCAATGTGTGGGTAATATGAGTACATCTCCTTGTAGATACCTCATGCAACCTTGTAGATAGCCTCAATTGAATTGGTGACCATATCAACTTTGGTTTTCCCATCAACTCCCATCTATGTTTTTGAATGAAATTCATATCAGATCCCATATCCAATATTATACTATCCATATCATAATCTCCTACCTAAGAATTAATTTAGAATTCCCTATTCATCCTTTTCTTGCATTGTAACTGGTTAACTGCTCACTGTGCACAAGGTGCTTCTTTATCTTGAGTGCACTGGTCAATCATCCCATGCAATGCATTCAATGCATTTTCATCCTTCATTAGTTCTAAATAAATGTTTAAGAAACTTTTCAGAGTACTTACCTTATCAGTTGTCCTTTCTATCATCGAGTGGTCATAGGATGGAGGGATGTCATACACAGGTTCTGAAGTCGATTGTACCCATTTTGTTTCTAGAAGTTCCTTCCTTCCTTACTTGTATGTGGATCTCTCTGAGGTTCAAACTTCAGAGGAGGTTATTCTTCTTTCTTGATCCACTGGTCATTCCAAATTGATTATTTCATTGCATAATCTCTTGTTCTCACTTCTCCACGCATCATTGTTGCTACCCTTGGTCGATTGCCATGCTCTTCCGCTTCTATCATCTGAAAATTATGGTTTCTATTGTCCTGCCACTTCACAATAAATTGTGTATAGTCCTTATTCACATGATATACCTATCTACAGTATGTGCATGTTGTAGAAGTATTATGACAATCTTGCGTTAAATTCCCAAGATTTTTACAGTTATAAAAATAATTGGTCCTCTTCCTCTGTCAAATCCTCATTTTCCCAAACCTATGAATCCTCCTTTTCCTCCTTGATTCTATCCTCTCAGAGTATTATATTGTGGTACACCTTATTTGGGTCCTTCTTCCCCTTGAACTATGTATGCATCTATGGTGCATTCAGTCATGATATTGAGTGTGCGACATTCCTTTTTTTTCATGTCGTACTAACTTACAAAAATTAAGAAATAAGTTCTTGGAAGTGATCAGATAATTTTGCATCAAAAGAAAGGTAGTTGGGTGATGACCCATTGTTATTCATATCTAACAATATACTCGTTCTCCTAGGGCCAAGGGATTCAGGGATCCTATAGCCAAACATTCTCTAAAAGATGGACACTCATTCTTATGATGCCCTTATTTTTTGCATGTGGTAAACCAAACTTCTTCATTCTTTTCTTTCCCTTTATCAATCTCCTACAATTGAATTGTCAATGTTGATAATTGCGACTGAACCTGATCCATCCTTGTTCAATTTTCTCCTACAGGGGATGCTTCCAATGTAATACCCCAAGACCGAGCCCTACTTGTAAATGTGAATGCTAATATGCTTCATCGGTTGGTGAGCTAGGTTATTATAGGCCATAAGGTTTATGTGATTATTAGGTAAGAGAGCCTAGATTGTAAAGGCCATTGAGCCTATTTTTGTATATGTAAACACTCATATAATTAATAAAATAAATCACTGTGTGTAGAGAAACCATGATAAAATATTATGGAGGACTAAACTTCACTAGGAAGGGAAAGGTAGGGGCTAAGAGCTTAGGAAAGGGGGCTAATCTAGAGGGATTATTTCCAAAGGAATGTTATAATATTATTTCCTAAAGACTATGGTGAGGATAATTATTTTATCCTAATTTCTTATGGGAAAGAGGATGAATCCCAAGTAGAGAGAAACGAGCTCCTTGAGAGCCATGTGTGATCAAGGGAACATGCAAATAAGTGTGGGGGAAATTAGTTTGTTTCCAACTCATGAAGCCAGGGACTCACTCAACCATGCTGTCTAGGATTCAACCTTTGCATCATTTACGCACTCCTGGAGCTTGCACACACCCTTTTGTTACATGTACATTATTGTTATGGGAAATGCCTAAACCAAACCCGAAGGTTGTTGATGTTGCCATCACCTGTTCCATACCTGAACTATGTTGATTCCTTAACTGAATGTTGCTACTTTTTTCACCATTACCTGTAACTGGTTGAATTAAGAGCTTCATTTAAGAGGAGGGTTGTCAGGACCGTGGGTTTGAAGAGGCAGGTTTTCAGGCTCGTGGATTGAAGAGGCGGGTTGTCAGGCCCTTGAGAATATCTCTCCAATTGAGATAATTATTGGGGAAGTGATTTCCTAAGGGAGCCCAACTGCAACTACGGTGCTCTAAGACTTCATGTCCGGTCTGTTGCTGAAGCTTTAGAAGGGAAGTGGGGCAACGGAAGGAATGTTGAGTAGAGAAGGTGCACACTTCCTGGGGTGGGACAGGCATGTGGGGAATGAGATATTGTAGGCTAGTAGTTTGAGTTGGCTCCTAGGATGAAATCCTTCCTATTGTCAGTGTTGTCTCATCCTATCTAGTAATCCCTTTACCCAGGTGGAGTTTAGTTCCATCTTGGGGGTGACCCACTATTGAGAGTTCTGAGAAGTGTGGTTTAAGGCTAGGAAGATTGTAGATGTTCTGCACATAGTTGGTGGTCTTCTATAAATGATAAGTATCAATGGTCTATTAATTTACATGTTGTGTGTTTTATACATCTGTTTATGTTTATGGGTTTTTCTTGTGAATGTTGCATGCATATTTTTATTGTTATTTCCACATGAATTTGTTATTTGTAGAATGATTTTGTCTTCATAAGTTATATATATATATATATATATATATATATATATATATGAAAGTGATGCAGGAGCATCACCAACAACAAGCGAGTAGAGGACAAGCGCCCATGCATTTTGGCACATGATGAATTGTTTGAAATGTTTTGAAGTTTGATACGCCCAACATAAATGAAACAATTAAGAAAGGGCGTACTTGTAGATTGTAATCAGACCTTGAGCATCCTTCTCTCGTCTGAAGGATTAAGAGGCATTTATGCTAGTAAATGTAAGTAGGTAGCTTTAAATTCTTAGATTAGACAGTTTTAGGAGCCGGAGGGAAAACGGATATAGACACCCTCACTTGTATCATTGTAACATTAGCAGCATATCAATCAAGAGAGCATAGAGAAGAAGAAGCAAGAAGCTGTGTAGAAGAACCCATGTACAGAAGTTCTGAGATTAATATATGAAGCTTTGATCTAGACTCATCATGTTCAAATACTTTCTGTGTATGCATGATTGAATGTTATTCTCATGATTGTTTTACCCTTTCTGATATACATTTTCTTTTATGCCATGTATGTTTGATTTTGTGTTAAGCATTCTAATTCTGAGAGAGTAAAGAATGAGTTTCAATTGTTTCTCTGTCTGAGCAAGAGTTTTCCTGTAAGGAGTGAGGTGAAATTGTCCGCAAGGTGTGCGTTGACAGAAGTCAGAGTTCGTCTCTGCAAGATCAGGAGGGATAACATTGTTCTCATTCTCGTAGAAGTGCAAGTTAAGCACAGGAGCCGTGCAAGGAGTGCGCAGGCCGAGTGAAGTTTCAGAGTTATAACCTGAGCGAAATTGTTGAAGGACTGTTGTCGCAGGGAGTGCGCAGAGTCGAAGAGGTTCAAATACTTGGAAGTATTTGAAGAATTGCCGCAAGGAGTGCGTGTAGGAATCTTCTTGAAGACTCGAGTTGTAGAGAAAGCTCAGAAGAGATAGAGTCTTCGAAGTTGTCGAAGAGAAGCTCAAGAGGGCCAATGCCTTGAAGTATTGGAAGGAGGGGCAGCGACGTCGTTTTTTTGGTGGACAAGTTCCAATGAAGGAATACCATGTTTGCCTCACAAGAGTTGTGAAGGAGTCATTGGACGGTCAGAATTCTCCGTAGATAATTCGCAAAGTTCTGAGAACTGTCAGATCTTGCAGAGGATCAAGAAAGGTACGGTGAGTGTTTTCCTAAGTGCAAGCTCAGAAGAAATCGGGCCATAGGATCTGAGCCAACAAGGGTTGTTGGATAACTTGCATAATCTCATTTTGTGGATTCGTGAGTTGAAGGTTTAAAACTTTTGCATCAAGATTTGCGAGTGGCAAAGTCACAAGAGAATCGCAGCCGTCCATCGGAGGAGGATAGGTGGCAGAGATCAAGGGATCTCGTGAACTTGGAGTTTCACAAGGTGAGAGCCCAAATATTGGGTGCTCCAAGTCACGAGTGGTGAAATCGCGAGGAGCTAGGACAGTTGTAGGATCTGAGCCAACAGGGGCCGTTGGATCACTCACGTAATCTCATTTCGGGGTTTCGTGGGTTGAAGAACCAAAAGCTTAGCATCAGGATTCGCGAAGTCGTGAAGTCCGAAACTCCAAAAAGGCGGGAAGTTTTGTTGTGGGACCTGCGTTGACGACGTGTCGGAATTTCGATATTTCGGCATATCGGCGGATAGAAGGTCGAGACTTTTGTCTCGAAAATCTCAAAGTCGCGAGTTGCGATAAGGAGTAGTGAGGAGTTCAGGATCTCGGCACCTCGGGTGTCGAGATACAAAGGAGGTAGCGCTTCGGGAAGTGAAGTCATGAAGTGCCGAAGTTGGGCATAAGAGACACGTCACCTAGTGGAAGGAGTCAACCCTCCACTGACTTCTCGTGTCTCAGGGATTCGCAAGATAAGAGCACAAGAGTTCGACATTGAAACTCACGAAGTGGTGAGGTTTGAGAAGTGTGAAAGGGAGGTCAACCTTCGCTGACTTTCAAGTCTCAGAGGATCGCACAAGGAAGGAACGAGAGTTCAACCTTTGAACTCACAAAGGGACGAGTAGCGAGAGGAGATAGCGTTAAGCTTAGTCGGTGGTCACGCGTGGAGGGCACTGACAGAGGGGAGCTATATCCCTTTCGTGATCTCGGGTATCGCGAGATTTGAAAATAAGAGTTGGGAGCCATGACTCATGAACTTGCGAGTTGCGAGTTGCGACAAGTGCCTTTGGAATTGGGCCTTGGTCACAGTGTTGTGGTCGCATGGAGAAGGGGAGCTTGCGCCTAGTGCTGTTCACATGGGGAAGCTACCAAAAAGGACCTGTGGATCGATAATTTTTTATTCCAGCAGGGAATCTAAAGAGCCAATTCGGGTCGAGGGAGACAAAGAACGATCCTGTGAGTGGACTTCATCCCAAGGGTCAGGGAGGTCTACGTCAGTATTGGTATCAGAGCATGACTCTATTTGTATACTTCAGATAGGGAAAGCGAGAAAGAAAATCTTAGCCATGCCGTCGAGAAGAAGAGACAGAAAAACAACTGATTTGCCAGAGGATAGGGAGATGTCAAGAGAAAGGGGTAGGCAGGTGCCAAATCCAGCCATGGAAAGAGATATACATGACCTACGCACCAGATTTGTGGACATGGAAATAAAATAGAGGCGCACAACTGGTGTTGGAGATGTCAGTGAATATGAAAGTGAAGATGAAGCTAGACCTGAAAGAGAAGAAGTTACAGTAGAAGATGCAGCAAATGAACGCCTGATTAGGGATGTTGCAAGAATGGGTGCTAGGGAAAAAATGGATATTCCAGTATATGAAGGAAACTTGGATGTTGAAGAGCTTCTAGACTGGATTAGAGCTCTAGACACATATTTTGACTATGAAGATGTCAAGGAAGACAAGAAGGTCAAACATGTTGTCACAAGACTTAAAGGACATGTAGCATTGTGGTGGGATGAGCTACAAGCTGACAGACGCTGCAAAGGCAAGAAGAAAATCAAGAGTTGGGATAGGATGATCGCAAAGATGAAGGCGAAATTCATTCCCAGGGATTACCAAATTACTCTGTTTCGGAGAATGCAAAATTTGAGACAGAAGTTGATGTCAGTGAAGGAATATATTGAAGAATTCTACAGGCTGAACATCAGGGTAGGTCATCGTGAAAGTGATGATGAAAAAGTTGCTAGGTACATGAATGGTCCGAGATACGACATTCAGGATGAGATGAGCATGATGACCATCCAAAAGGTGGAAGATGCTTATCAGATGGCTCTAAAGGCTGAAGAGAAGCTGAGCCGAAAACAAGGTCAAAGAGGCTGAGGTAGAAGTCAAGCCAGAGGAAAATCAGTTGCCCAGGATAGAAATCAGAAACCCAAGGAAGAATGGAAGAAACCTCAGACTCAAACTGAGAGAGGTGGAAGCTCACAGAGAGGGCAGTATACCGAACAGAGAGGTCAGTATGCTGATGGAAACATTTTTCCTCGTACCAGAGGTAGAGGAAGAGGAAGAAGTGGAGTGGTGAAATGCTTCACATGTGGAAAGGTTGGACACAAGTCTTATGAATGTCCAGATAAGAAGAAAGAAGGAGGTGAGACTCACATTGCCAAAGCACAAAGAAGGAATGTTGAGGTAGAGGATGTTGAAGGCGGAAGATCGTTGATGATGCGAAAAGTTGTCTTAACACTAGAGAAGGAGTTGGAGAGTTTGGTCCAAAGGAATAGACTTTTTCGGACCGCTTGGAAGACCAAAGACTGGGCATGCAAAGTCATCATGGACAGTGGTAGTACCGATAATCTTGTTTCTACAGAGATGGTAGAAAAATTGGAGTTGGAAACTATTGAACATCCGAGCCCATATAGAGTTTCATGGCTACAGAAAGGAAATCAGGTAAATGTCACTAAACAATGTTTAGTTGAGTTTAAAATAGGTGGATATAGAGATGAAATACTCTGTGATGTTATTCCCATGGATGTTTGTCATCTATTGCTAGGTAGACAGTGGCAATATGACAGGAATGTGATTCATGACGGGAGGAAGAACACATACACCCTAGAGAAGAATGGCAGAACTCACATGTTGATTCCAATCAAAGATAAGGAGGTGAAACCTGAAATAAGCAACACTGTACTTCTCATGAGTGGGAAGGAACTTCTTACAGAGGTTAAGAAGAAAGAGGAACCACAATTCATTGTGGTCAGGAAGCCTAAAATTGTTTTGACCAGCACAAGAGTGGATGATTTACCAGAAGAAATCCATAAGCTACTAGAAGAGTTTGCTGACATAGTAGTGGACAAACTACCTCGTTTGTTGCCACCGATCAGAAGTGTAAGTCATCACATTGATCTCATACCTGGAGCTAGTTTACCAAACAAAGCAGCGTACAGATTGATGCCTCAGGAGAATGAATAAGTCAAAAGACAGGTCCAGGATTTAATGGACAAAGGGTTGGTTAGAGAAAGCTTGAGTCTGTGTGTTGTTTCGACAGTGCTCAGTTCGAATAAAGATGGAGGCTGGAGGATGTGTACTGACTCGAGAGTGATCAACAAGATAACCATTAGGTACAGATTTCCATTGCCAATGATGAATGATTTGATGGATTGCTTGAGTGGGGCCAAATATTTTTCAAAGATTGATTTGAAAAGTGGATATCATCAGATTCGTATGAGAGAAGGCGACGAATGGAAGACAACCTTCAAGACTAACGAAGGGTTATATGAATGGCTTGTTATGTCGTTTGGTCTAAAAAACGTACCGAGAACTTTCATGAGGTTGATGAACGAAGTCCTGAAGGATTGCATCAAAAAATTTGTCATTGTGTATCTTGATGACATACTGATTTTTCAGTACAACAGAGGTAGAGCATCTGAAACATTTGGCTACAGTTATGAAGAGGCTACAGCAAGAGAAGCTGCTGATAAATATGAAGAAATCCTCATTCATGAAGACAGAGCTCATTTATTTCAGGTTTGTTATTTATGCAGACAAGTTGAAGATGGATCCAGATAAGGTGGAGTTAATTAAGAATTGGCCATCACCGAAGAGTATATTTGAGGTGAGAAGTTTTCATGGATTGGCTAGTTTCTACTGGAAGTTCATCAGGAATTTCATTGGAATTAGTGCACTGATGATGGACACAGTGAAGAAGAGACACAAGTCTTTTCATTGGACAGAAGAGGCTGAGAAAAGTTTTAATTTGTTGAAGAAAAAAATCACGGAACAACCAATTTTGGTGTTGCTGGAATTTAAAAAGACATTTCAGGTAAAATGTGATGCAAGTGGATTTGCAATAGTGGCAGTCTTGTGCCAAGAAGACAGGCTGATAGCATACTTCAACGAGAAGCTGAATGAAGCAAAAGTGAAATACTCCACGTATGACAAGGAGTTCTATGCTATTATTCAGGCATTGAAGAAGTGGAGACACTATTTGATTCCTAAGGAGTTTGTCTTAGACAGTGATAATCATGCTTTGCAATTTGTGACTCAACACAAGAAGTTGAATCAAAGACATGAGTTCAGAGTCAAAACACTGGGTTTTGATGACCTTAGGGACATGTACAGAGATGATCCAGATTTTAAGGAGGCGTATGAAGCAGTTGAGAATCCAATTCTCAGGGACATAAGTCAATGGACATAATACATGATCCAGGAAGGATTATTGTTTAAGGGTAATCAACTTGGTATCCCAAATTGCTCCATGAGGGAGAATTTGTTGAAGAAGAAACATAGTGGAGGATTGGCCGGGAATTTCGGTCATGGCAAGACGTTCTCAAAGATAAATGAGTCATATTATTGGCCAGGAATGAGAGCAGACATCAAAAGATTCGTAGACAGATGTAGAATTTGTCAGCATTCAAAAGGGAAGAGGCAGAATGTACGCTTTTATCAACTGTTACCCATACCTGACAGGCCGTGGGATGTAGTCAGCATGGACTTCATATTGGGGCTGCCAAGAACACAAAGAGGGTTTGACTCGATATTTGTAGTGGTAGATAGATTTTCTAAGATGGCACACTTCATACCATGCCAGAAAACCAGTGACACAACTCACATTGCGAATTTATTTTTCAAAGAAGTCATTCAACTTCATGGCTTACCAAGGAGAATAGTTTCGGATCGAGACACCAAGTTCGTGGGACACTTCTGGAGAACCTTATGGAAAAAGATAGCAACAAACTTGTTGTTCAGTTCAGCTTATCATCCTCAGATGGATGGACAGACAGAATTTGTCAACAGAAGTTTGGGAGACTTGCTGAGGAGTTTGGTGACAGAACACCACAGTCAGTGGGACAACATTCTGCCACAGGCGGAATTTTCTTATAATGATTCACTTAATAGGAGCACAGGGCAGAGTCCATTCCAAATTTTTTATGGGACACAACCAAGAGGAGTATTTGAACTGAGGGATTCAGAACCAGAAGAGATAAGAAGTGCTAGTGCAGAAGATTTTGTTGAAGCAATGAAGGAACTTCATGGCCAGGTGAAGGAGCGATTGCAGAACTCTAGCCAAGAGTATAAGCGCAAAGCATATCAACACAGGAGACAACTTCAATTTGAGTTTGGTAATTTGATTATGGCACATCTGAGAAAGGAAATATTCCCGAAGGGGACATATAACAAATCGAAGATGAAGAAGATCGAACCATGTAAGGTCTTGAAGAAAATTGGGGCAAATGCTTATGAGATTGAATTACCCGATGGGATCGGAATTTCTCCGATATTCAACATCTCATATTTCTACCCTTACAAAGATGAGGAAGCATAAAAGAGTAGTGAAAAAACAAAGGTTCAGTGGACAAAACAGATGCCAGTTGCAGAGAAACCACAGATGGAAAGCATATTGGACAAAAGAGTTAGCAAAAGGACCAGAAGAATGGAATATTTTGAATACTTGGTCAAGTGGAAGGGACATCTAGTTGAAGATACCAGCTGGGAGAACAAAGCAGAGATCCAGAAGCATGGACAAACCATGCGAGATCTCATAGACAAGAGCCCATGAAAATTTTCAAGCGAGGGAGTATGATGCAGGAGCATCGCCAACAACAAGCGAGTGGAGGACAAGCGCCAATGCATTTTGGCACATGATGAATTGTTTGAAATGTTTTGAAGTTTGATACACCCAACATAAATGAAACAATTAATAAAGGTTGTACTTGTAGATTGTAATCAGACCTTGAGCGTCCCGCTCTCGTCTTAAGGATTAAGAGGCATTTATGCTAGCAAATGTAAGTAGGTAGCTTTAAATTCTTAGATTAGACAGTTTTAGGAGCCGGAGGGAAAATGGATATAGACACCCTCACTTGTATCAATGTAATATTAGAGGCATAATAAATCAAGAGAGCATAGAGAAGAAGAAGAAGGAAGTTGTGTAGAAGAACCCATGTACAAAAGTTCTGAGATTAATATATGAAGCTTTGATCCAGTCTCATGGTGTTCAAATACTTTCTGTGTATGCATGATTGAATGTTATGCTCATGATTGTTTTACCCTTTCTGATATACATTTTCTTTTATGTCATGTATGTATGGTTTTGTGTTAAGAATTCGTAGTCTGAGAGAGTAAAAAATGAGTTTCAATTGTTTCTCTATCTAAGCAAGAGTTTTCCTGTAAGGAGTGAGGTGAAATTGTCCACAAGGTGTGCGTTGACAGAAGTCAGAGTTCATCTATGCAAGCTCAGGAGGGATAACATTCTTCTCATTCTCACGGAAGTGAAAGTTAAGCACAGGAGCCGTGCAAGGAGTGCACAGGCCGAGTGGAGTTTCATAGTTATAACCTGAGCGAAATTGTTGAAGGACTGTTGTCGTAGGGAGTGCGCAGAGTCGAAGAGGTTCAAATACTTGGAAGTATTTGAAGAATTGTCGCAAGGAGTGCATGTAGGAGTCTTCTTGAAGACTCGAGTTGTGGAGAAAGCTCAGAAGGGATAGAGTCTTCGAAGTTGTCAAAGAGAAGCTCAAGAGGGCCAGTGCCTTGAAGTATTGGAAGGAGGCACAGCGACGTCGTTTTGCTGGTGGACAAGCTCCAATGAAGGAATACCATGTTCACCTCACAAGAGTTGTCAAGGAGGCATTACACAGTCAAAATTCTCCATGGAGAATTCGCGAAGTTCTGAGAACCGTCAGATCTTGCAGAGGTGCAAGAAGGGTATGGTGAGTGTTTTCCTAAGTGCAATCTCGGAAGAAATCGGGCCGTAGGATATGAACCAACAAGGGCCATTGGATAACTCGCATAATCTCATTACGTGGATTTGTGAGTTGAAGTTTTAAAACCTTTGCATCAATATTCGCGAGTGGCGAAGTCGCGAGAGAATCACAACCATCCATCGAAGGAGGACAGGTGGCAGAGATCAAGGGATCTCACGAACTCAGAGGTTCGCAAGGTGAGAGCCCAAATATTGGGTGCTCCAAGTCGCGAGTGGCGAAATCGTGAGGATCTAGGACAACCGTAGGATCTGAGCCAACAAGGGTCTTTGGATCACTCACGTAATCTCATTTCAGGGTTTCGTGGGTTGAAGAAACGAAAGCTTAGCGACAGGATTCGCGAAGTCTGAAACTCCAAAAAGGTGGGAATTTCTGTTGTGGGACCCGCGTTGACGACGTGTCGAAATTTCGACATTTCAGCATATCGACGGATAGGAGGTCGAGACTTTTGTCCCAAAAATCCCGAAGTCACGATTTGTGATAAGGAGTAGCGAGGAGTTCAGGATCTCGGCACCTCGGGTGTCGAGATACAAAGGAGGTAGAGCTTCGGGAAGCGAAGTCGTGAAGTGCCAAAGTTGGGCATAAGAGACATGTGGCAGAACCACAAGGTGGGCCCGGGAAATAGACAGGCGGACACACATCACCTAGTGGAAGGAGTCAACCCTTCGCTGACTTCTCACATCTCGGGGATTCGTGAGATAAGAGCATAAGAGTTCGACATTGAAACTCGCGAAGTGGCAAGTTGTGAGAAGTGTGAAAGGGAGGTCAACCTTCGTTGACTTTCAAGTCTTGGAATGAGAGTTACACCTTTGAACTCACGAAGTGGCGAGTAGCGAGAGGAGCTAGCGTTAAGCTTAGCCGGTGGTCACGCGTGGAGGGCGCTGAAAGAGGGGAGCTATACCCATTTCGTGATCTTAGGTATCACAAGATTGGAAAAGAAGAGTCGGGAGCATCGACTCACGAACTCACAAGTTGCGACAAGAGCCTTTGGAATTGGGCATTGGTCACAGCACTGTGGTTGCATGGAGAAGGGGAGCTTGTGCCTAGTGCTGTTCGCACAGGGAAGCTACCAAAAAGGACCTGTGGATCGGTAATTTGTGATTCCACTAGGGAATCTAAAGAGCTGATTCGGATCGAGGGAGACAAAGAATGATCCTGTGAGTGGACTTCGACCCAAGGGTTAGGAAGGTCTGCATCAGAAAGTATTATTTTTATGGAGTAACATGGCCCCAACCTAGGTGGTCTTGGGATGTTACAATTCATATAGTTCCGCAAGAGTTTATGTGTTGCATAGCCCAATAGGTTTAAGGTTTGGTGTGTTAAAATATGGTATCAAGGCTCCATTTTTCAACACTAAGCCTGGTTGGGATATGTAAGTGGAAATTGAAGCAAAATTTTCAGATAGAATTTTTGTCGAAATGGAAAAAATTCAAGTTTCAGAGCATCCATGAGTTCCAAGAGGGCACTGAGAGCACAACTTAACTATGTTTGAAAGCTCAGAAGGGGTATCATTTCGGAAAACCACAATGGTCATAGGATCTGTTCGACAAAGGGTCTAATCCTTATCTCCATCATATCTAGGAAAAGGAGTGCGGTGGATAAACCCATCAAGTCATTCAAACTTTGTTTCTTCAACAACTTTTAAGTCTTGATGGAAATGAGGAAAAATCCCTGAAGCTATGAAGTCTCAGAGTGAATATACACCGTAGATCATTTGGGAGAAGGCGGGCCATCGGATTCCCTAAGTGGTTCAGTAGTTTGGAACTCTAGGGAAATATGGTAGTGGTTGCGCGGAGTGGATTTTTTCTCGAAGTCTCGAAGTTTGGGACCAATTGTAATGTAGCTAGAGAAGAATGTGAGGTAGCTAGAGAGGTAGTGGGGGGGGGCAGAGGGCCCATAGTGATAATAGTGGAGGTCATTCAATGTAAGGTGGACTAGGTCCACTATATTATTAAATAAGACCCACTATGATAGTTAGATATAATAAATGGGTAATTAGATATAATAAATGTAAGAG